>NDXB01014399.1:0-34134 GCA_002631895.1 Agapornis roseicollis
TGAGATGAGAACAGCCCAGTAACTAAGGTATAACACAAACCACTGCTGCTACCACCAATAATAGTAATAAAGGAAATAATAAGGGAAGAGAATACAACCACTCAGCAGCTGCTGACCGATACCCAGCCCGACCCGAGCAGTGATCTAACCCTCCTGGGTAACTGCCCCCAGTTTATATACTGGGCATGACGTGCTGTGGTATGAAATACCTCTTTGGCTGGTTTGGGTCAGGTGTCCTGTCTCTGCTTCCTTCCAGCTTCCTCTCCTCCCTGGCAGAGCATGAGACTGAGAAAGTCCTTGGTCAGAGTAAACACTACTTAGCAGCAACTAAAACCATCGGTGTTATCAGCATTGTTCTCAGGCTGAAAGTCAGAAACGTAGCAGTGCACCAGCTACTAGGAAGGACAAAAATGACTGCTACTGCTGAACCCAGGACAACAAGAAAAAGTGGGTCCTCAAAATAAAATAGCTTTTTCAGAGTCCTGTTTGAAGGCATAATCTTTAAAAAAGGTTAAAAACTGGTATGAGGAGAGTTTGTGGGCAGTCAGGAGACAGGCAGCATCATGCCTCGGTGGAAACTGAAAACTGGAAAAGTACTTCATCAGTCTATATCATGAAAAAGAACAACAATCACTGATGACTTACAACTGAGACATCCAATTTAGGTGGAAAACTTAGGAAGACTACTTATGTATTTTCCACTATCAGTTATTTTGCAGTTATCAGTAGTTACTACATTCAGTACATTATTGGGTTGCAGAGATGCAGAACAAAACAGTCTGCTCCAAAATATGTAGGAGAGGAGAAAGAGAAGAGGAAAACAAATGGAAATCAGTAAACATCCCTCACTTTGTTTGGATACTGCAGATGTACTTGTGTCAGACAAAGAGCATGCCGATTATTGCAGGACTCATTCTTTTCTGGTGGAAACCTGGCCAGGGGTGTTCCATGGTGTCCAGCAGCACTTCTGGTTGCTGTCTTACATCTGTCAGAAGGGCTGGACCAATTATATTGAGAATTTTTCATCCTTAACAGTGAAACATTTAGGAATAAACTAAACAGTGGTCACCTCTGACAGCATCTGGTTTGTGATGCCGATTCCCTGCTTACCTGTCCAGGTCAGAACACAAAACCTTTTCATTGCTATTTTAAAAGATGTTTGACTAGGAACATATCAAATCTACTGTTGATTCTTCCATTGTTAAAGGAAGAGGAAATTCACTGCCCTGATGGCAGAGACCGGCTTTCTGGTGTTCATGGTGAGAATCAAATATTAGAAGGGAATTCGGATATGTTTTACACCCACGTGAGAGGCTTCTTTCTTTGGAAGCTTTGTCCCCAAGAAATCTAGCTATGCAAAAGGAGTGCAGCAGTTTGTTGTGTGTTTTAACTTGGATAGCCATGAATGCTGAACTGTTTGTTTTAAAGTACCAGAATCATGTCAAACTGCAATGTTTTAATGCCTGTTTATCCATGGATCCACTTGTTTATTCATGTCCACAGTCTCACATGTGCACATGTGCACAAGTGTTAAAAGAATCATGCTCTCCAATTAGGCATAAACTGTGTTTTTCTAATACTGCCTATAACTCTTTGCTGTTTCAAAGGCTCTTCATCTTGAAAGAAATCAAGTGTTAGTTGGAATATATCATTTTCAGAGCTCTTTACTGTGAGGCTGGTAAGGCACTGGAACAGGTTGTCCAAAGAAGTGGCAAACACACCATCCATGGCAGTGTTCAAGGCCAGGCTGGAGAGACTTGGCACCATGGTCTTATGTGAGGTGTCCCCATCTGCGGCAGGGGGATTTGGAACTAGGTGATCTTAAGTTCCTTTCCAACCCAAACCATTCTGTGATTCTATACTGAAGCAGTCTGAAAAAGGAAGTTAAGTGTAACAATACAGTCTGTATGTTGATGTATGCACAGCATTCTTTTATACGCAGTTGAAAATGTTCTGTTGTATTTTATGTTCATTTTAAACATTGCTTGGTTTAGTGTTGCTAAACACACCAGTAATCTTACACTTGTTAAAATCTCTTTTTCCTACAGCAATTTTAACTAAGCAGTAGCTAAGGACCTTGAAATAATTGGTTCATCACCTACCCTTTGCGTTCTTATGAAGCAAATATATTTTTTGAGTCAAAGTGTGGTGTGTAGTGCCATCGTTTTGGGGCTCAAACCAAGTGTCCTGATGCTATTGGTCATGCTGCTGATTTGCCAAATGAAGTAATAGAAAGTAATATATAGTTCCTCATCCTGAAGTGGCTTTCCTGGTTGGGGGGGTTAGCTGAGTATATTAATTATCTGTTAGTCAAACAAACCTGTCTTCATATGAATTGTGAAAATGCATGAGTGAATGACCTAATGGCATAAATACATCATCAACCACTTACTGCACAGCGTGGACTTACTTCTGTGTCTTTCCATAGTTTCACTTTCTGTTAATTTCACTATCACCTTATAATTTCGTTATTTTCTCGTAAGTACAGTACAAAGCCTGAAACCTGAAGTAGCAAACCATGGCCTAGCTTGCATTAGCTGTGCAGAAAATGCATCCTGTACAGCGGAATCGCCAGCACAGGCTGTGCAGTAAAGCCACTCATCCTTTTTGTTTGTAACAACTCTGCTGACGTGTGTTCTGAACAACAGTAGCTCTCTGTAACAGACGCAACATTCTTGGTCTTTGCTTGGTGTGAAACCGTCCACTGGTGGAGCTCCATAAGTACTGATTTAGTTTATTACTGGAGAAGTGGCAATTACAGAATAATTTTGGCTGCAATACTATGGCAAGGATTAAAAAGGCTGAAAATACTGCTTTTTTGGGGTTTAAGACTTGACACCTACAAGAGGGGAGATGTGGAATAAACTGCATCAACTTGATGGGCAAAATTAAACACAGAACCACCACTAAGTAGTTGCATTGCCTGCTGGTCCTCTGAAATCCCTTCTGCGGAGGGCATGAGATCACTGGGTGGCCACAGCTGGTCAGCTAAACCAGGGATGGCTTCTCGCTAGGGACAGGAGCCCTGCCTTGGCTGTGGGGAGGAAAACCTGGGTTACCTGTGACCAGCCCCATGATGAGCACTTCAAAACTGGCTTGTAAAAATTGACAAAATACACTGGCCACCTGAAGGTAAGCTAAAGGAATAAAAGGACTGGGATCTGGTTAACTGACCTGCGGGAAATGGGAGTGGGTTAGCTGGAAGAATGGGGGAAAGAGGAAGCAAAACTCCTGAGTCATCTGAAGGCTGTTACAGGTGTCTGTGGTGAAAGGAGTTGAGATTCTGAACATATATCGTAGTGCACAAAACAAAAAATACCTTTCCAAGACTTTTCCAATAGATTTCCCAAGTTTAGCAATATCTTTCTAAGACTAAAGACAGCCAAGGGCCAGAATAGTGTTCTGGGAACTGAGCAGTATTGGTTGAACAGGGGGTTTTGGGAATGGGTTACCTGTTGGCAGCTCTTGTGGCCAATCTCGCCACTGGCAAGGCTGCATGACCTTTCAATTTTCTGTGGTTTAGATGGCTTTTTTGGTTGTTGTTGTTATTTGTTCCATTGACTACAAATAAAGTGTGCTAAGGGATATATCCCTCAGTGTAGTCTGCTGTTTTGACATTGGTACAAGCCTGGCCAGCAGTCAGCGCACTTGCAGATGCATGCCTTTTGGAGACCTTTCACCTCCTATTACAAAGCAGACTGCCAGTGACAGGTCGAGCTGGGGCGTGCTACAAGCAGGGGGGGTACCACGGTTGTTCAGAGCTGTGTTCTGCTCCTGAAAGCTCAGTCAGGTGTTGGATGCAGCCGGTGACTACACAGGCTTACACAGGCTTCCACAGCCTTCCCATCAGGGTGCATGCGTGTCACCACTGCCTGGCCATGGGAAACATTCCCCGCAGTAGCAGCTTGAAGTGACTTGGGCAGCTCATTTCAATGGGAACTCTTGCCAGCTCCCTGGTGCCAGCATGAGGGTCCCTTCAGCATCCTTGAGTATGTTTGTGCTGTGCAGTGTGGGGTTTGTCAGTTCATTGCAGAGCTGGTGTCAGCAGATGCATCTGGCATGTAGCCCTGCACTGAGCTGGGGGTCAGCCAAACACTGGCTTTGCTTGGCTGGTACATCTGCCAACTCATGGTGAAAGAAGATGATGCTGGCACAATTGTACTGCCATAGGAGCCCTACAGCAGCTCCGTCAGGAGCAGTTTACATTTTTTAACGAAATCAGGTCATGAGATTTAACTTTTTTGGGTTTCTCCTCCCCCCTTTTTATTCGTCGGAACCTTCTGTGTAAATGTGCAAATGAATTGTTCATAAACCCTGTATCGCCACATCCTGAAGACACGTTATAGCCGGCCTACAGCCCACTTTAGATCATTTAAATCCTGCGCACGGCTGCGTTAAAGTAGGCGCTGTTGCAATGCCTGAGCTGTACCGCTCAGCGCACCGAGTGCTCCCCGCAGCTCTAGGTTTGATAGATCCGGGCTTTCCCTCTCTCACCGCGCTGTCACCCGCATCCAGATGGGGCTTGGGCTCGGAGGAGCGGTGCTGGGGCCCGTCTCCACCCTGCGCCCGACTCTCCCTCTTCTTCCCTCCCCTCCGCTCGTCGCTGCGTGCCCGGCGGCACCGGCGCAGCTCCCGGCTCCCAGTTACAAGAGCCAGAGTTGCGAAAGCCCTTCCCGTGGAGCCTTCAGCTCGGGAAACAAACCCCCGCAGTCACCACACGCAGGGTATTGTTGAGTCTTAACTGTTTTATCCGCTGTAGTAAAGCGTACCTCCTGGAAAGGCGTCACACCTGCTTGCAGTACCCATTCCTAGTGCGTGCCTTGGGAAGGGCCGGTACCAGCGCGGGTTACAGCCGCTACAAACCACGGCGGCGGCGAGCCAAGGGAACGGGCCGGCGCACCGGCAGTGACCCAGAGCCCCGGGCTGTGCTTGTTCCTCCCGAGACGTCTCAAGGAGAGAGGACTCGGCAGCGGCGCTGACCCGAGCCGAGCCGAGCGTGTGCGTGTGTTTTCCCACCCCGCCGCTCCGCTCCCCTGGCCCGCGGGTGCCGTGTGCGTGAGGCGCCAGCCTCCGCGGGGAGAGGCGGGCAGTGGCCGGTGCGCCCCGCTCCGCATGGCGGCCACCCCGGGCGATCCGCGGGGCAAGCGGCCAACGGTCAAGTGCCTGCAGCCCGATGCGCCCGACGATGTCCCGGGTCCCGCGTACGGCGGCCACCGCCGCCGCCTCCGCCCGGCCCCGCCGCGGCCCGGCCACGTCCGCACCATCTTCGAGGCGCCGCCGCCGCCGCCGGAGCCCCCGCACCGCTTCGGTCCGGCAGCAGCGGGAGCGTGGTGCGACCTCTGCTGCCGCCTCGTCCTCTGGCAGGGCCTGCGCTGCGCCGGTGAGCGGGAAACGGGCGTCGCGGGCGGGCAGCGGCGGGCTCGGGGCGCTGCGCGGTCCTGGGCGGCACCAGAGCGAGAAGCGGGCGGGCGGGGGGGTCGCGGCTCCTGCTCCGAGCCAGTGGCGCTGGGGACGCGCTCCTCACCCGGCCCAGCAGGGTCTGTCCACAGGCGGCATTGGTGTGAGGGCGGCGGCTGGCGCTGCAGGCCGGGCCCTCGGTGCTGTGCGGCCGGGCGGTAAGGGAGTGCGGGGTGAGCGCATGGCACGGGGCGATGGCGTGGGTTAGGGAGACCGTGCAGTGTGAGCCGGGTAAAAGTGCGCCATGTCCGCCCAGTTGGAGGGCAACACCTCTTAAGGGTTGCTGCTGCTCCAGACGGTTCTCGTGGGCTCCCAATGCCTGGCAGAAACCATGTGGTCTTCTTGTCCTTGAAGGAGGTGGGAAAGAGTTATAGAATGAGTTGGAAGGGACCTTCAAAGATCACCTAGTCCAACTCCCCTGCAATCAGCTCACCACATACGTGCCCTTACGCTCTCTGAGCTCTGATTCACAATCAGCAAAGGTGCACTTTGCTTTCCCTGTGTAGAAAACAACTTTTCTGCTTTCCAACCCTTCCATTGCCACTGCTGTACTCTAAACTACCCCTTCTAGTTCCTGTCTTCTATGGTAGGAGAACACGCATAATAGTGCTGGTGACAAGTCCTCTTTTGCCATGCCTGGGTCTGAAAAGCCTTTGGCCACACTGCTGGGTTTCATGCTTGTTTCTCTGGGTGCTCCTCGCCCAGGGCTGCCGTGCTCCTGCACCTTTTAGGACAACCTGGTGCTGTCTCCAGTGGAGTGAGAGGTTGTGTGCTCTGGTTTCCGTTCACGTCACTGCGCCTTTGTTTAACAGGTGACATTTGAAACTCAGGCTGGGACAGAAAGGTCATTCTTCTATTGTTTTGTTCTGGTTTAAGAAGATGCAATAACCTCACACTGTCCTCTGCTGAGATACGGAGTTTCTGTTATAATGTTCTCACAGAGAGTTTCCAATAGCTCTATTTTTTGTGGTTAATCTTGGAATGAAAGTACTTTGGCTGTGAAAATAAAGTATTTTCTATTTATCATTTAAGTCAGTGCACTGTTTGTTCTGACAGGTTGTATAGTGCTCTGATGTGAAAATAGACCTTAAACCCAGTATTTTTTCTTCTATGATCAAATGCTCCATGGCAAGACCTTCAAGTGTCATGTTGGATTATAAATCTCCCAGCACTGTTTTCTCAGCATCATTACAGCTTACAATGTTTTTCCTTCTCCTCCCTGACAAGCTCCATTTTTATGAGGCATACTTCTTCAGGCCGCTCTCTTGAATTGCAGTTTAAGTACCAGAGGAAGCATTCGACATTTATGACCTAGCATGAATATAATATTTAAAAGCTGTAAAGTGCTACGGAGGTGAAAGGAAGCAGTAGCCAAAGGATTGCTGCTGGAGCCTCTGTCCTTTCCCAGTTTACAGGCACACAGTGAGCCAGACTACAGAACAGATTTGACTGAGGGTGATGAAAGCAGAGGCTGTATCAGGAGCTCAGAAGCAGGAAGAGACGTGTGGCCAGCTGCCCTTGCAGCTCAGAGCTGCTAAATCCATTCTGTGGCCAAACGTTGGCCTGCACCCGGGCACAGGCTTTTCTGTGAGTAAGCAAATACAGAGGGAAAAAGGATTTCCCCCACATTGACAAGTCAGCAGATGCAGCTGCGTTCAGCGTCTGAGTTGTGTCTAAACTGGCCTTGAAAGCTGCAGCAGATATATCCAGAACTATGGGTGAATTTGTGGCCAATGTAGTCACCTCCCTGGAAATGCTGTGGTACTCTTTGAGTATCCCTTGTGAAGCAGAGATCACAACTGAGGTTAAAATCGCAAGTACAAAAGACTTTAATCTGCCTGGCAAGGTGCCGAAAGGTTCCCGAATAACTGGGTTTTCTGGGGGCCACAAGTGGTAGAGGCGTTCACTTTATGCCATCCAAACAGCTAAACGCAACAGCATCTTCCAGGTACGAGGGGCTACGTACCCAGTTGTCATGACTCTGAGTCACAAAGACATAGCTATTATATCGATTTCAGTTACATTGTTTGAGTGTTGGTTGAAGTCAGAAGATTTTTGTCCTTTGGCAAAATCAGTCAGAGGTGCTGAATTTGGTGATAAGAATTAAAAGGCATGAGGAATTCCCTCTGGGAAGAAAGTTAAAGGGCACATCAAAAGGGTCATTTTGAAGTATTGAAGTGCAGACCTTTTCTAAGAGAAAAGATCTGTGATGGACATCCTTGTGGGAGTGAGGGTTTCCTTTGGGTGTTTCTGTCCTGCCATCCACACAGGGATGGGGAAGATACCTGAGCTGAGCTTCATTGGAAGCTACACTTTTCTTTTGGCATTTCACAGTGGGGCCGGGTTGTCTTTGGGTTTCTGTATGCTCCTTGGTACACATCGTAAAGTGAGGTGGGATCCCTGGAGTGAATAAGGAACTACTGAGGAGAAGGTCTTTCTGCCCTTGTGAGGTTTTTGTTCATAATTCACAAGGTTGGTTTTGGGCTTTTGCTAAAAATTGGAAAAAGACTTTAATGTAACTCAGGGAACAAGGATTAGAATAAAAAACCCCAAGGAGATAGAGGATCATCTGTTCCAGAGCGGTGCAGAGGTGCACATTATTCAAGCAACTTGTTCCTCAGAAAAATGGATAAGGCAGCACTGATATTTCTGGACCTCAGCCCAGGAAGAAAGCCAAGTGTAATGAAATACCTCTGAAAAGGATGCTTTGTAGTATCTGAGCTCTTGCTGTTGTTTTGGATTCCTTTTCAAAAGTGGCGTAATTGGTCTAGCAGTCCAGACATGCTTTGCTATTCACCTTTTCACCTCTATTATTTGGGGTAAAAACATGGTGATACAGTGCAGATGCAGAATGCCAATGCCTGGCCTCAGGTCTCTGCACAAAGTCATTTGAAACAGAAGCTACCGGGATTCTTCCAGTTCATTCCAATGAAGTGACATGCAGTGAAGAGTGGATTTTCTTTTCTAGCATTCGATTTTTCTTTCAATCTCAGAGCACTTTGGAGGGAAAATTCTCAGTTTCTTGTATCATGAAAACCACGTTGTTCCTTTCTAGTATTTAGTAATGGGACATGGTTGGGAATTCTGTTGAAAGCATGACATTGATGAACTGATACTTACTACTCTTACCAGCTGTACATTGCACATACGACACCACATGTATTGGTTTTGTGTGGCAAGGTTGATGGGGCTGCAGGAGTTAGACCAGCAGTACACTGCAATACTTCAAGGACCTTGCTAAGCAAACAGAGACTCACGTGTATTTAAGTTGCCTGTAAAAAGTTGCCTGCTACTAAGGAAAAAAAGGAAAAAAACAGAATATTTTTGTCATATTTCTGGTGGTTGGATTTCTTTATAAAGGTGCAATTGATGAGTGTTGAGTCAATAGATATGTTTTGAATACTAGTTGGAAGTGATCATAGAATTATAAAACCATAGAATGGTTTGGGCTGGAAGGGACCTTAAAGCTCCTCCAGTTCCAATCCACTGCCACAGAGAGAGACACCTTCCCCTAGAGCAGGTTGCCTCAAGCCCCTGTGTCCAACCTGGCCTTGAACACAGCCAGGGATGGGGCAGCCACAGCTTCTCTGGGCACCCTGTGCCAGCGCCTCAGCACCCTCACAGTAAAAATCTTTTTCCTTATATCCAACCTGAAGCTCTCCTCTGTCAGTTTAAAGTCATTGTCCCTCAGCCTGTTTCCTCCTTTGCCTATAGTGTTACTTGCTATACCTGCGGCGTTCTGCCTGTAACATTACCTGTGATCTGTGGACAGGCAGACCTATCTGTCCCAGTGTAGAAGCCTCTCCAGTTGCAAGTTGCTCTGCAGAGGTGCAGAAGCCCATGGGTGCAGATAAGTCTGCTCTTCCTCTCACACCTACCAGGCATTCATTTCAGCTTTGTTCATTGGAAATCATCTCTATATCTTTCCTACACATCTTTTTTGGATTTTGCTTTTTGAGTGACATTCCCTCGTGTAGAACATAGCACCAGTTTCAGGGTCTGTCAGGCCCTTCTGCCTTTTTTCTCTGCTGAAATGGGTATTTTGATGGGACAAAAAAAACCCACCCAAGCCCTTACCCTCTTAGAACAAATTAGAGTATATTATCTAAATGCTTCCTGTCAGGAACAGTAAAGAAATAGATTCCCCCTTACAGAAATGGAGGTAAAATGGGGAGGGAAGGAGTAAATGCAGAGATTAGTGATTTTCTTTTCGTTCAGAAGGATGTTCCTCTGACCATCGGATTCGTGTACCATACTTTTTCATGTTTTTAAAGAAGAGGATAAACTTTGTCTGTTACCTGTGCAGTGGGAGTACGTTCATATTTAATCACATGTAACGAGGAGGTTAGGTTTCTAAAGCTACTTCTAGAGTTACGACTGAATTACCAAATGTGTTCAGGGACAAAGGAGCCCCTGAAAGGTTTATCTAAAGAGTGAGATCTGGGGGGCAGATTAAACAGTGGCACTTCCCATTCTTTCTCCAGGAAGTTGTTTAATGATGCACAGTTCCTAACATTTTCTTTATTTTGTTTCAAATCCAAAACTACCAAATTTCTGAATCCATAGGGGCTGGAGCAGCAGGAGGTGACAGGGTTTGGGTTGTGCCAAGTGGAGCTCAGCTCAGAGAAAGACCTGTTTTCTTCCCTGTTGGGTTTGAAGGAGTGTGGGTCATCTTTTGCCCCAATAAGTTAGTTGCTGGAGCTCGCAGGCTAGTGGAGCTGGAGGATGCTGTTGCCCAGTGCAGGGAGGAAGGAAAAGGTGTGGAAATGGAGAGCAAGAATCTGCTTTGATGGGGGTTGTTCTCCCAGAGTAATGCTTCTGCCTTCTCTCTATCTCTGGGGCCTTCACAGCCACAGTAGGGCTCCCACTGCTGCAAAGCTGAAACCCTGCTCCCGCAAGTTTGAAAGAACAGTAACTCCTCACAGAGTTCCTTGGTTTCCATAAGCCATATACTCTCATATGCAGAGGTTCTCACCCTTTCTCTGAGCATCTCTTTCTTTGTTCTTGTATTCACCATCTCATCAACAGTTGAGTAATTGTGGTGTCCTTCAGAGTTTGGCTGTCTCAGATACAACCCTGGGAGACTATAGACAACAGCAGTTGTTACTCAGGTTGCATAGCACTGAAGAGAAAAATATCTACATCTCCCCATAGCATTCCAGTGCCAATGCTGACAGGATCTGCATGGCTTTCCTGCTTGTCCCCCTGATGTGCTTTGGAGCTGCTCTGTAGGAAGCTCCTGCAGAAGCATTTGTGATAGGGCCGGAGCCCTCTCTGCTTCCTAGTGCTTCATTTCACATGTAGGATGGAAGGAGGCCAGATGCTGTAGGGCTTGGTTTCAAACAAAGGGGTATTTGAGAGCTGATGGGGAAGCAGAAATGAGTCTGCTAATGAAAAGGTGATAAACCAGGTGTTTCTGCAGGCAGTGTTCATAACCTAGGATGTCTTCAAGATGTGTAATGAAACATCAAAGCAATGATCTGTTTACAAAAGCAAAGATACTAGTCATAAAAATGATGCTGTTAGTCATCAGCATGATACCTGCTGATGGGCTGCCTGCCAAGAAAGCCTTGGGGAACCAAGGAGAAACTTGGCCTTGTTACATGAGAGCTTTGGGGGCTTTGCTTGGTGCCTGTTTTATACAGTTCTGCCATGCTCAAAGTTCAACAGATGGTTAGCACTGCTTGGCTGGGAGTTTGGGGCATTGTGGAAGGTATCACTGCAGGTGCCTTATAAATTACATTGCATCCACATACTATTTATATATTGCTAGTGTCTGTACTTTTAATGCACTGGGGAAAAGGGTAAAGCTGAAGTTTTACTGGATAATGTTTTTTTTTATAAATTGCTAACATGGTTCATTGCTGAAGGTTTTTTTCAGGTTTTTGGTTTGGGGTTTTTTTTTGCACTTGCTGTAAGCACTAAGAGTTGTTGGTCACACTGAGTGCTTAGTAGACAGTATGCTTGCATAGGAAGAAGCAGTCCCTGCTCTGAAGTGCTACCAGTGAAACAGAGAGATGAAAGCACCAGGAGGTGAAGTGACTCCATCAAGGTCAACTGGGAGATCTCTGGCTAATCCAGCATTAGAGCTCAGCTCTTGCCCAGGGACCACAGTTACCTCTTCCTTCTGTTGCTAAGTAGCGTTGACCAGAGACCTCCAGCCTGGATTTCTTTATCTAGACAGTTAAAAGCAGGTCAGCACTGCACACAACAGAACCTAAATAGTGATACTTTTTTTGGCCATGAGGCTTTATGAGCTGCTAGACATGTCTGTTTTCTCCACACTGTACTGAGTACTGACAAATGCCTTTTTGATTTGCTCAGTAAAGGAAGAGCACATCATGTGGAGTAGCTTGGGTACAACAGTCTGACAGGAAGTGTAGGAGCTTGGAAGGAAGTATGAAGAGCTACAATGAAAGTTCAGTTCTGCTGTATCTCTTTTGTGCATTTTTCGTTTATACTTCAATATAAATGTTCTAAATATATATATACACACATATATACATATATACATACAAATTAATATATGCAGTTCTAAATATTCACCTTTGATCTAATAGCTGCCATGGCTGGAGTAAGAAACATGCACTGTTCTAAGAAATAAAACCCTTTGCTAATCTCAAGTGCAAACAGCATGTAAGCATTCATGCTGCTTGCAGAGATCTAAAGAAAAGATGCTCAAAGCTTTCTTGTACCCTGAAAAATTATCAGAATACTTTTGTTCTAAGACCAGATTAGATGGAATGAACTTACTGGTTCAGCTGTGTTTAACAACTAGTTTTGCTTTTCTGCTGTGTTCAGATCTCCCTTAGTGATAGTTCCATGCAAGCTCTCACTGAGAAGTCTACTAATTTTGGCACAAAGAGACCCGAAGCCCACAGGCAAGTTGGTCTGTCATCCACTGAGTTAAATCCTATGTGTCAAACTGTGTTATGAGGAAACTCGGTATCTTCTCTCCAGTTTTAGCCTTGAGTTTTATTTTCCATGTACTCTAAAGGGTAGCTGTGTATGTACAAAAGTGGTTTTCCTAAAGGCTGTTCATTCATTTTCCTGAGTTTGCTGCTAATAGTGTAATATCTATTACAAAGCTAAAATTAATACAAAGCTGTGATTTTCACATTGCACTACTATTATCTATATTTAGCTTTTAAAGTTATCTTCAACTTTAATTTTTATGCACAAGCCTATATGCAAACATACAGTAAGCCTGTAACCAAACTGCATTAAAAATGACAACATGCATCAGATTGTACTGGCAGCAGTCTCCTGGAAGTAGTTCATTGCCTTCCCAACGCTCAGCTGAGCAAGCACAGCAATGCCCTTTCTCACACACTCACTTCTATCATAGTTCTGTGCCCATCCTGTCCTGCCTCTGCACGTTTCCAGCACCTGGAAAAGAACATAAAACAAATTACAACCAATTTTACAAAATGAAACAGGGAACAACTGGATGGTACAACAGACCATACTGAAAGGAATCAAGCAGAAATGCTGCCGAAATACACAAAGATATACTCTTTTGCACATAACAATGCATGAGAATACTTAAGGATAGTGTTGGACAAAGCCTTGGGTGGCATGATTTAGTGTGAAGTGTCCCTGCCCATGACAGGGGGGTTGGAACTAGATGATCTTAAGGTCCTTTCCAACCCTAACTATTCTATGATTCTATATATTGTGGAGTGAAATAAGAACTAACCAGATGTGAACAAATGTGCTTGGGCACTGTGTTTTTCTTCCTCAAAATCCAGGATGTGTTTCATTGGAGCTATTGCTCAGAAAAAACTTCCCTACTCCTTAAGGGGAGAAACTAATTTATTCCCCAACAGAGAGTCTGTAGCAGAAGTAAGCAATTCATGTCAGAGGACACTGGGATGTGATCAATAGGCTGGATTTGTGTTACATAGTTTATTTTGAATAAAGAGCACTTCAGGCCTGAAGAAAATGAACCAAAATCCCACTGTATTTGGAGAGTGCTTCTGTGTGAACTCTGAAATGAGACCTGCAGTTGTTGGTTGTCTGCTCTGGGTTAAGCCATTCTGGGTTCTGTCTTCTGTCCCTGACAGAGATGGCATACCAAAAAACCTTAGGGGTTTCCACTTAAGATGTGCTCAGTGTGCCATAGGAGGGTCAGGACACCGCTGCTTGTCCCTGCTGCTGCTCAGAGTGAGTGCTGAGGAAGTACTCTCCCAGCCTGTGATCTGCTTTCTGTGGTGGCATCCTGTCTTCTCCAGAAACTTCGCAAGTCACAGTTCGTCATGTAGATTCTGCACTTTACTCCAGGATGGGACTAAATATGCCCAAGAGGCACTGGTCTTTCTCTACTGACTGTGAAGGGAGCCATGACAACCAGCTCAGCTGCAGACATCTGCATTGAATTAGATGGAGCCAGCTACCTAGTTGTACAGTGACACTTCCGTAGACCCATGTAAAGGAGTTGATGCTGCTCAAGCTTGTTTAATGCTCATTTTCTTCTCCATTTTGGATGAGTTTCATCCAAATTTCTTGCTATTCTACTTAAAAAGTCATTCTAATCATAGGAATGTCATTCTAATCATAAGACTCGAAGCATTTGTTGCAGAAAGTAATGTTGGATGGGAATTTCTAGTGATACAGATCTGGTTCAGTTTGATGTGCAGCAAGGTTTGGGTTGCATCATCTTTTTATGGTATTTTTGTCTCTTAGCATAGCTGTCATCCATTGCACATGGTGTAAGGCTTTCAACATTCTTCCTCCTGTCAGTTTTCTTTACTTTCATATCACATATATTACATATTGGCATATAAATTATTGGGAGCCTTGATAACAGAGGATTGAACATGTGGAATACTTTTGATGTCACAGCTAAAAAGGTGTCTATATATTCTATTTTAACCTTATTTATTTATCTGCAGTAGATCATGAAATCTGAAAACAAGTGTGTTTTACATCAGATTGGTTCCTGCAGTTCTTCAATTTCCATCTCTCAAACAGAGGGAAGGTTTTGGAAGCTGCAGATCACCAATCGCTGGTTAATTTTTAATCCCCTCTTTTTGTGCATGTGCAGCTGCTGAGAATCAAAGGGTTTTTGAGAAACCTCACAAATATGGCTACTTATTTGGATTAGGGAGGGATGAACAGCTGAGCTGGAAATCAAAAGTATTATGCTAGTTTTGCTGAACTAAGCTGAAATGCAGCAGTTTTTTGTTTCTTTACTTTTAGTAGTTGTATTGTGTTCATGTTAAGCTCCCTAGCAGCTGCATAGCTTTGTCACACATGATGTTACCAATTACGTTTTAGTTTGAGTTCTGTGATGCTGTGTCTTGACAGTGTCATGCAAATGCAGTGATGCTGGAGCCCGACCCCTCTCTTGCTGCTTGGATACAGTTTATTCTGACAAACAGCTGAACAGGGCTTAAGGAAGGTCACAGGTTTTGCTTATAATTTCTAGATAAATCTATTTCACACATGCAGTGTGCATAGTTATGGTGTTTCTCTGCATAAACCAGTTCTGGATTGCTGAAATCCTTCAGTTCATTTCAGATTTCTGTCAGGCAAAAAGTGAAGGAAAGAAGTCCATGGAGGTCTGGAGGTCTCTTCCTCATTCTCTGGAAGCTCAAACTCCATCAATGTGGAAAATATCCTTGTGCAGACTGGTTTGTAAATACCTCCCCACACTGAACTCTGCCTGTTGGTGTGGTATATGGCATAGTGTCGCATACCCAAACCATGACAGGTTGGAAAGACACCACCTCATTTTCCAAGTACATTATTATCTAAGAAAGCAAAAACTCATTTTGAGTCCAGCTAATAGGGACATTTGCTAATGCAGGCAAGCAGATGTTCCTCAATACATTTAGCTTTTCCTACACAGTTTCCACTGTGAATTGATGTGTATTTTTGTTCCTGAAACCAGACTGAATGGAGAAGTTCCAGTTAAATCAAAGCAAATGAAACCTTTTGCTCATCCCAGTCATCTGCTACCCAAGAGCTGTGAGGAGTGGAAAAGGCAGTAACTCCTCAATGAAGAAACTTAACTGTTCAGCCCCAGAGCAGAGAAAGTTCTGCATCTGCCCCCATCGGGTACCATGGTCTGTGCTCCTCCTTACTGTTAGACTTCACTTTTATGTTATCTCAGCACTGCAGCGTTGCTCTAACAAATGCTTGTCAGCAAAGAATTTGCCTTAAAACTATGTAAACTCAGCACATGCAAGAGAACATTCCCAGTCAGACACCACTGGTTGTTTGCAATTCATTTTTTAAGAGTATTTTGTGTAAGAGTGAGGGGTTTTTACACACTTTTAATTTTCTCAGCTCTGATGGTGGGCACAGGAGGGCTGCAGTAGGGCAGCCACTGGGCCATAGTGTAGCTCCATGCAGAGCTAGAGGGCCTGGCTCTGTAGGGTAGGGTAGACACTGACATGTCTAAACTGCTGGATGTTTCATGAGAACCCCTTTGCTTTCCAGCTGGTGTGCACAGGTATCCTTGTGGAAAGCAGGATGCGGGGCAGATGCTGAGAGCAGTGTGGTGTGCCCAGCTCTCCTGCCAAGGTGGTGACTTGCCGCACATCCTGGCCCCTGAGTGGAGAGCACATGGGATGGGTGCCACGTGCATGGAGTCTGCCCGTGGCCTTTCTGCCCTTCACAGAGCCCTGCTGAGATCTGACCTCTGCACTGTTGCAGTGGGTCAGAGGCTGCTCACATAGCAGAACAGGGGGACAGCTGCTCACCTCCCTTTCCAGGCAGGTGGGACGGCAGAATGGACAGCAATCATTCCCTCCCCTCCTCCAGCACACTGCTTAGATGAGCAGAGTATGACCTGGGGGTTGAAATCTGCTGCAAGAAATACCCTTACATGGCTTTTTTCCTTAAAGGGAGGCAGGGATCAAGAGTGTGACTCTGCTCACATTTCAGGTCCTTCTGCCCTCCTTGGGAAGCATCTCAGTGTGCTGTCCCTCCCTTTGTCAGAGTAGATTGAAAGGTACACATGTAGGCCTGTCTAGTACCTTTTTAATACAGTGAATGCTTAACTTTAGTAATGCTTCAGTGTAATGTAAGCAGAGTTGTGTCATGAGGGACTGTGTGAACGCTCCTTAGCCCAGCTGATGCAGCTGATGCAGGCTGACAGCAGTTCATTGCTGTGCAGAGCACAGTGGCTTGTATTCTACAGTTCAGGTTGAGAGGAACCCTCAGCATCATCATAGACCCTTCATCTTTGAGCTGTGGGGGACAGGCTGTCATCTGTTAGCTCTACATTTCGGCTTAACTAGGGCCTAGAAATGTGAACTGATGGAAAAGTCATGAAATTATTGCAAGGCTACCACTGCTGTTCGATTCAGCTTGAACTCAGGTCCATGTTCTCATCTGTATTAGCTGGTTTGTTCATAGCATAATTGTCAGATTCATCCAACTGACTTTTTTATTTATAGAATTGTTGTGGTTTCCCTTAAAGTGATGTGCAACATTTTATGCTCTTGTCTATTTTGTGCTCCAGTAAGGTACCAAACACCATAAGGTGTAAACCTCTACAGGTTTATGATTCTCATCAGCAAATTACCCCTTTATATTGTTATATTCTGATGTGTTTTACTGAATATTTTTAAGCCTCATAGAACACCAGTATAACAAAAATACTGTGTCGACGTTTTCTGTTACGTGAAGAAAACACTTTTGTGCTGTTTATATCCTACTTACGATCATACAGACCTATATGGATTCTTTACCAAGTTATAGCACTAATTGTCTTGACAAATATTCACTCTGAAATAGTTTGGGGATTTTTTTATACCACTTTGATTTTTGCTAGAAGTTTGTATGTATGAATGTCAGGAAAAAAAGTCATTGTTTGATTTGGTATCTGGCGGGTGCCCTTGAACATTCAAACCCCTGCTGCTTCCTGAAAGACGCAAGTGAGCTGTTGCGCCTTTAACCCTGCTTCTTGCCTGTGCTGAATCGGGTGGCAGACCTCCTGCTTCTGCTAAAACTGTCACTTTGCTGGTAAATTCCCACTGGTATGACCGGGTGGGGCTCAAACAAGAAAGTCTGGTGGCCTGAGTCCTGCCTTCTGCTCTTTCATTGACACTGGCTGAAGAATTGTGACAGATAGAGTATAAATGGAAATGTGTATTTGTATACAGAGACATACTGGCCAGAGGAAATGCAATCTATCTCACTGTGTCCTGAGAAGCAGCAGTATGCTAAAAATGTCAGGGTTATAAAATGGGGTTAAATATTTCACATGTTTCAGTGAAGAAAAATACATTGTGAATTCTAGAAGTTATTAACTGTGTGCTGTGGACATAGCTGGTGTAACAAAGCCCTTACTTTCTGTAGTTTAAAAGTTGATATAAAAGGGTCTTTGTTTGGTAATGACATTAGTCTCGATTTTCAGTGTTTTCTACTGATCTAACAGAAAAAAAAATCAAACATGAGAAGCTGAAAAGAAACTTGTGACATAGTTGAGGAAATCATACTAAGCTTAGCAAATGGTTCAATAGAGTTGCTGTTCAGAAGTGTATGCTAGGATTTGTGATAAGTGTTGCAGGGGGCACATATTAATTCATAGCATCTCTGGATCTACCAATTAATATGTATTGTGCTTGATTCATGTATAGTCTGAGATGCTCTTAATTTCTTTGGATAGTGATATGTTGATAGATGCTCAATTCTTAAATAAACTGTGCCAGTGAATGACTTGACTTTTATGTTTGCCTTAAAATCCATGAAGAGCAAAGTTGCATTAACATCTTGTTTATCTAAGGAAATCTCTATAAAATGTACTTCTAAGAACCTTCGTATGAAGATACATTTAGCAGTACACTTAGCAGTACAATAGAAAGCTCATAAGTGTCTTTGAAAATACTCTCTATAGATAGAAATCTATTGACTTAGATCAAGGGCTTTTGAAAGGGAACTTGTCTGTATCAGTTTTGGGATTACAGAAGGGGTAGCTAGAGATGAACAAATGAGCCTCTCTCAGTCTTTCAGTGGAAAACATGTCTTGTTTTAACACCATTGGAAACACAGTACCAGGTTAAGAGTCCGAAGCAGTGGTCTTTCTTTAGCCAGAGCATCTATTAATATAGCTGCTGCTTGTAATAAAGAGGGAGGTCTGGAGGGCTCTGAGTGGAGTGACGGAGAGGGAGGGGATTTAGGACTAACAGGTGGTCCCGAGACGTGCTGGCTGACGCTGAGCTCAGAGCGAGCACACTCTGTGTGGGTATTCATGGGCTTTCCTCCCTCTGTCTGGATACATGAGTCTGTTGTTCCTGGTGTAGCTGTGGAGCCCTTTCAGCTATGGCAGTAAGGAGTGACTTGAGCAAAACCATCAGGAGGATAGCACGGTTTTTTTACTGGTTCCCTAAATCATTGGGCAGTTCAAGGAGGAGGAGGACAGTAAAACTTCTCTGGAAGTCTGCTGGTAAGCCTGCTGCTATGTTTCTTAAGTTTCTGCTGTTTTTTTTCTGCTAAAAAGAAATTTAAAGAGAAAGAAGATTTATTCCCTTTTAGCTGGTTAATTTTCCAGGCCAGCGTTGTTTGCATTTTCCCATTCTCTGAGGCTCATTAGGCAAAACTCTGAACATATCCTGAAAATGCAGTGGGAGGCTCATGAGGCTTGTTCAGCTGAAGAATTCTCTTGCAGCCATATAATTTATTCTTATTAATGTCAGTGATATTTGGTGTCTTGTTTTTGTAGACCTTGTTTCTCCCTTAGATATGTATATAGGAGCTCTAATATGGCTTGTCTACCTGTCAGAAAATTGCTTGGACTTGCCCTAACCTGTTAGTCAACCTAGAAGGCTGTGTGAAGATCAAACTGACTGAAGACCGTAACTCATTGTACCAGTGTTCACACAAAGCGATGAACAACTAGAGAGGGTTTGTGCTCGGCAGTGATGCGCTGTCCTTCACTTCCATCTTACCAGCTGAAGTGCAACGTGGATCACCAGTCAGTAAAAGGCATTGCTCCTAGTGACAGTTTAGTGCTCTGACCCTTGCCCAGTCCTGGCAGAGGAGTGTTTGCATCTCTCAGATTAACATCCTCATAAACACCCTTAAAGCCCAAAGACTGTGTTTTCCCTCTAGCATAGTCTGTTAAAGCTGGGGCTCAGGCATATTCTCAGTGGTTTGGAGGAACATGCACTACCATAGCTTAGGAAGCTGAGTTCTTTCTGTTCTTCTTAAAGGACTAGTTGTACAGGATCAGTTTTATTTTGATGAGGACTCTTTTGACCAAAATGGTGAACTTGTCAATTCTGCAAGTATTACAACATCAATACCACATTTCTATTTGTATGGGATGGGATTTGGGTCAGTTCTGCAGTTGAGCAATTTAGTGTTATGCTTCAAATAACAGATTTGTGGCTCTTAGAAGGGAAGGACAAGTTGTATGTGTCATCTGAAATCTGTCACAGAAACACTGTTGGTCCACATGTCTAAATGACATTTGACTTTTTCCTGTGTGAAGGAGTCCACAGGCTTCAAATATCCAGAGGGAAATCCCAGCTCACTGAAGTCTGTGGCAAAACTTTCCTTGACTAAACCTAAAGCTTCAATAAGCCTCTGTTTGAATATTGATAATCTCAAGTCTTCCCAATACATCAAGTCATCATGAGTTTTTATCAGATCATTCCTGATTCTTTTTTCTTACTGTAATAGCATAAGAGTCTAGAAAACATCAATAAATGCTATTTGGAACTTTAATTGCTAGCTGAGTTGCCCATGAAAATGTTTATATGCCAGTTACCTCTTCCCTCAGTACCACGAATGAACATTTGCATCTGTGACTTGTAACAAGAAACAATGTCAACTTCAAGTGCTTTAAAATAATACTTCTTGTGGGCTTTTTCTCCCCATCTCCCTCTACACCTAGTGGTTTGAATAAGATTTGCCTTTCTGCCATCATTTTAATGTGTATATATATATGCATCTCTTTTGAACTAAATAGTGTCAGAAGTGCCCTAAATGTTCTTTTTTTACCCATTCAATGAGACAGTTATGACAAAATTGTCAGGTGGAAGTGTGACATTTTAGCAGAAGGTTACATCCAAGCAGAAAAAAATCTCAGTGTGAAAATTCAACTCAGACTTCTCGTAACTTTATAGAAGCCAATCTCATCAACTACGTCTGTAATAAACTGGAAGTTGAAGCCCTCATGTTCCTCTCAGAGGTAGGGGATACAGCTCCTGTTTGCAGTGATGTCTTTACAAAGACAACAAGTAGCACGAAACCTTGGCTACAGAGAGAGCTCTGAACATTCTGCCTTTTTTCTTGCGTGGCCAGATTTTTCCTCAGGATCTTGAGGAGCTACCAGATCACTCGCATGCTTCCTTAACTCTGAAACACTGTATTTTGGTAACATGTTTTAACCAAATTGTCCTTATGTTCTTCTGAGAGAGTTCTCCAACACATAAGCCTAGTTTGACCACTCCTGACCATCTAGCTGCCTTGGTGCACAAACAGATTTACCCTTGCCCCCAGCATACTGGAGTTTTCAACTTTATTTCTGCCCTTGTCTTTCTGCCAGGTTTTGCTCCAGTATTGGCACTAATAGAAATTCTGTGGTTGGGTCAGCCAGGATAAGCCAGCAGAGCAGCTCTGCATTGCTACGCTTGTTCCAGAGGTGAATAACCCGGCTGATCATTAAAGCTTTCCATAACACTTGCTGATAGTTTTTATCCACTTATGCTGCAACTGATAAATTAATGTTTGAACAAGAGAGAAACTTCCATGATCTGGATGTGTTAGGAATAGCAGAGATTACATTCTCTAATATGCTTTGTCATAGATTTTGTGTGCTATCCTACAACATTAGAACCAGGAGATGGGCACTGGGCCTCTGCATAGGACCCTCAGACTTGTTCCTTTCGTTGTGCTTCTGTCACTGTGTCTCAGGATGCCATGTCCTCTCTGCCTGGCCCAGAAACAAAATCTGCCCAAGCACAAAATCAGTTATCAAGTATGACAATGGATTCAGTACTGTTGTAGGTCACCGTGTTCAGAAAGTGGCGTTTCATTCAATTTTAGAAAGAGCTATGAAAGCATAATTAGGTTGCTGTTCATAAAAACCCTTAGTTTTCCAGCCTGTCCTTGGATGACTACTTTGGGATTGTTGGCCACCGAATATTGCCTACAGATACCACGCTCCTTTCTAAGCTCTAAAAGAAGGAAGATTTGAGGGTGCTCTTTGATAACTGCTTTTGACTAAATTACTTACTGAATGACTAGAAAAATGTCTTAGACATGGTTCAGAATATACAAAATGTAGCTGATAATGTTTTAAGTGCATTTAGTTTCATCAAGGGTATATAACACCTTGTAAGAGGCTTAAATGGAGGGATGTAGTATTTAGGGCTCTGGAGCCTTTATTTCTTTGAAATGTGTTTGGATTATTTCCTACAACATCCTCATAGAATTAGTGTTGAGACATCATATGACTAGAAGTTTTATCATGGTGAAGTTCATACATACAGGGAGGGGTATTGAAACACAAAGATATTAGGAAAAAGTACCATAGAGGGCCATGCTAAGACCATAGAAAGCAATGATCAAAAGAGTAAAAAGGGACAAGTAGCTCCCATTTTCTCTATCTTATAGCAGAGGAATAAAGTGAAGGGTGACAAATGTAAAGCAGATGAAGGGAATATGTTTTTTTCATTTTTTATTCAGTGTGTAATTCAATTGTAGAGCTCATTACCAGAGGATGCTGCTGAGGTCAGGAATGTAACAAGATTTAAAGAGGGTCTGGAAGAATACAATATTCAATATTATGACAATTGATGCTACAAGAGAAGCTTTGAGAGAGACACAAATCTTCTTGCTTCAGGGTTTAAGCTAATTTTTAACAATTAGGCATTAGTTTGAGATGATTTTGTGGCTCAGATCCCACAGTTGTTATTGTTCTTGCAGTTCCTTCTGAAACAACTAATGCTCACCCCTGGCAGAGATGATCTTACAAGTTGCCCTGATTTAAACCTTTATGCCATTTTTAATGCTTGTACAGAAGAAAACCAGATTTTAGACCTGTTCAGAAAACATCCCATAGTATCCTGTGGAAAACATGAAAAGCACAGTGCTTGCTGTCATGTTTTGCACTTGGACAAAACTGCCTCAGTGTCAGATTTGGTGTATTCCTGTTTCTTGCCAAATCTGACTGGTTCATGCAGAGCTGTGTTCCCAGCTCTGGCCCGAGATGGTTCTCATCAGTTTGAGCTACTGTCCTGCTAGGTACATTGAAGGGTTTTCCAGGGGACAGAAAGTGAGGATTTATTGACAAAATGATAAACTAACTGTATTTCACACAGCCTGGAGGTGGGGTTTACCCTTTGCTGTCAGTTGGGTTTTTGGTGACTTTTCTGCTCCAGTGTGCTACCACTTTAGTCCATCTCTAATATTGAAGTAATGGAGTATTTTTATTGATTTTGAAGGATTTTTTGTCAGAATTGTCAAGCATCTGCTATAAAATCATGTTGACATAAGAGTATATGTTATGCAAAATAAATGGAAACCTGTACAGTGTCCTGGGTTCAGCAGTAGCAGTCATTTTTGTCCTTCTTAGTAGCTGGTGCAGTGCTGTGGTTTTGACTTTCGGCCTGAGAACAGCGCTGGTAACACCGATGTTTTTAGTTGCTGCTCAGGGATGTTTACTCTGACCAAGGACTTTCTCAGTCTCATGCTCTGCCAGGGAGGAGGGGAAGCTGGGATGAAGCAGAGACAGGACACCTGACCCAAACCAGCCAAAGAGGTATTCCATACCATAGCATGTCATGGCCAGGATATAAAACTGGTGACAGTTACCCGGAAGGGTTATATCACTGCTCTGTTGGGCTGGGTACCAGTCAGCCGGTGGTTAGCAGTTGTGTTCTCTTCCCTTGTTATTTCCCTTATCATTATTATTATTGGTGGTAGCAGCAGTGGTTTGTGTTATACCTTAGTTACTGGACTGCTCTTATCTCAACCCGTGGGAGTTACATTCTTTTGATTCTCTTCTCCATCCCTCCTGGAGCAGGGTGTGGGGAGGAAGAGGGGAGTGAGACAGTGGCTGCGTGGTTCTGAGTTACCAGCTGGGCTTAAACCGCGACAACAGAGTTAAGGTGATATCCTTTAAATTTGCTCCTAAAACAATCCACATACGAAGGTTTAATTGATCAGACAAAAGGAAAAGTCAGCCTTTGAACTCTCTCTCTCCAAAATATGTCCAGCTGACAAATCCATAACACATATGGGAAGGGCAGTGTAATTTTAGAGTGATAGGTCCATTTAGTATGGCTTAGTTTAAATAATTTTTAATTCACGTCTTATTTTCATATTTGGCCAGCTAACATATGATGGCTGTAAGCACCTGTGTTCTTAGCAGTGTTCAAGGCCAGGTTGGACGAAGCCTTGGGTGACATGGTTTAGTGTGGGGTTTCCCTGCTTATGGCAGGGGGGTTGGAACTAGATGATTTTAAGGTCCTTTCCAACCCAAACTATTCTATGATTCTATGACATGACCTCTTTTACTAGTTTAGTTTGGGTATGAGAGGAAGCATACCTAGCACTTGTGAGATGACATAGCTTAGAAATTAGTGAACAGAAAATGTCACTTGTATTTCTATGTTCCTGTCAAAACCCAGTTGGTGAAAGTTACTGCCTCCCCTGCTACCTCAGGCCAGTGGCATGTCACACCTCTATAGTTGGGTCCATGTCTCTTGCATAGATACCTGCAGCTGTTCAGTGAGCCCCTACATGTCTCCTGTGGTTTTAGTGAAAAGAAGTTCACCTGGCCATCTCACTGAGGCCCCTGTGCTCTTCTGAGGATCAGTGCTCTTTTGGTGTGGTGGGTATGTCAGGTTAAGCAAGGGCTTGCAGAGGGGTAATCAGAAGGACAGCATCCATCTCTGGGAATAATGGAGAGAGTTTTGGCACACCAAGGATGATAAATGGAGTGGAGGGGCATTTGAGAGCTGTGGCTCTGGAGCATTCAAGTTCATGTGGGTGGACAAGGTGGTTGTCTCCAAGGGAATATCATTTGAATGATTAATTAGCTGTGTCTGGGAGGGGGTGCAGAAGAACACTGTCTCAGTGGCAGCCAGCTGGCTGTACACTTGTATTGTACTTGTACTGGATGTACATCGGTTATATTTAGACCTAATGTGGTAGCAGACAAGGTGAGTGTATGACTGCAGAACAGAAGAGTGCTGTTCTGGAGCAACCCAAGTCATGTCTTGCAGGGACCTGCTGGGATGGGTAACCAAGACTTCTGATCCAACTCGTTCAGACTGCTGTGTCTGTTTATTTCCTGGACACCTAGTTCATGGCTATGAGTTATATAGTGCTGGAGATGGGTGGGGATACTGCAGCAGACTGGAAGCAGGTAGAAGATGATGGCCTTTTGCCATCAGACCATACATACAGAATTTTTGCCTACATTAGGACTGGTTGCAGATCTTTCAGTTCATATTTTTCATTTACTTTGGACATTTCAGTCCATTTGATTTGAACATTCTTAATCATCATTTAATAGCCTGTGTTCAGTGTTCATAGATTATTAATGGAAGTGTGCCATTTAAACATCCTTTGTGTTGTGAAAGCATGCGTTAGTTTCTAGTCTCCTTTTCAAAAACATCTCTGTATGTGTTTTCCCTATCTCTTTTTATTTTGAGTATATATACACATTTAGTTTTTCTTGCATGGTATTGCTTGAAAGTGCACTTACCTAGTTCTAGAGGAATCTGTGCCAGCATCTGCAGTAAAAAAGCATTTATTAACAACATTAAAAGATGGGTGCAGGATGTCAGTGTGAACAGGTCATCCGGGTAGTTTAAAGGTAATTGTAGAAGGCTGTAGAAAAAGCACATCATATTGAGTGACTGGGCACTAAAACAAAATTCAGTGTTGATAAATATGAACTATATGGCTAAAATGCTGACGGCACATATAGAATCATAGAATCATAGAATAGTTAGGGTTGGAAAGGACCTTAAGAGCAGTGGCTTTCTCTTTTATCACTTTGAAAGCAGAATTAATCATGTGGATGGTTCTTTGAAGAGACTTTTCTCAATGTTCAGGCTAACAGGGAGCAGAATATATGGATGTATTAGGAAAGTGAAACCCCAGAGAACCCTGCTGTGCTCACACGTCATATGAAGCAGTTTGGTCACCTCACCCTCTGAAAAAAGATACTGTAGTATTTGAAGATGCAAGCGAAGGCTTTGGGTTATCAAAGAGATCAGCAAACTCCTGCAGACCAGGGCCTTTCTGCTTGGTAAGACACAGCTTCAAGAGAATATGCTTCAGCACTAGCAGAAGCAGCGTGGAGAACTGGAAACAGCATAGTTATTTACCATTTCTCATAGCATAAAAGTCAGGGCCATGCAATAAAATGGCCAAACAAGGGGCTTAGAACAAGCTACTCTTTCACATACATACACATGCATGTAATTTGGTTGTGGAACTGACTGATACAGAATGTTTCGGAGGCTAGGAGTATAAATGTATTCAAGAAGAGATTAGATAAATTGATGGAGGAAAGAGCCATCAAGAGATATTACATAAAATGATGCAGATACAGGCTCTGGCTCATTTATTTCTTGTAAGTTGCAGATTGCCAGACAGTCGAAAGGCATAAGGAGGAAATATCACTCAATACTCACCTTTTCTTGTCTCATGCCTCTTTCCAAAGCATCTGCTGGTAGATTCTTCCTAAGACAGACAAGAAGCCTAGACAGATCTTTGGTCTAACCCAGTCCATCTGTTATTATGGGTTATTTTCAGGTGCAGTACTGTTAAAGATGCATTCTGTCAGTGTCCAGAGAATCCATGGTATATTTTTCTCTATAGTGGTTATCGTTCACAGCTCTCGCCAGTCATGTGGCTTTTGCAAATTGCATTATGTGTTGGTTCATTTAATTTCTCAGATAATTAGATGAGACAAATGTGGCATGTTACTGAATTCCTTGTCCCTTGGCTCTACCAGTTTTAAATGAGACAAGACAAATCTCTGCCTTCTCTGCTTCCCTTCCAAAGGAAAATCCTGATTTGTACTGAGATGTTTATGAGCCTGTGATAAATAAAAGAAAGACTGCACTTCATCTCATGTGCCCAATCACTGCTTGGATGAGGATTACTGAGGTGAACATGTGTAACAGGAAAGATGTCCATATCACCAGGAATTGCTAGTACACCCTTTGCCTATTGTAGACTTGCTCTTCTAAAGTACTTTGGAAGATTTCATTTTATGTCCTATTTCTCTGCATTTCTTGGGTTTTTTTGCCAATGTCAAGAAACAGCAGTTGGAAGACAAGGTTTCTCTCCACTGCATACCTTTGCTGCCCTGGCAGCTTGTAGGAAGGTAAGAGGAAGAAATGAGGGTGACCAACTCTGTGCATTAAGCTAAGCATCTCTCCTGTACATCTGCCTCAAGGTCCACTATCAAGAGTGGGAATGATGACCTATAGTATCTGAAATAAAAGCTGTGAGTTGGGCATTTATGAAAAGGAACATTAATAAATTAGTAGTGTGGAATTACCCCTTTTAAAGAGATAATGTAACATTAGAGCCTGATACGTAAACAGAGACTGAGCTTGGATGCAGCATGCAAAAGCAGGCTCAGAACTGAGCTGTGCTCAGTGTTAGAGATGAGCTGCACAAGCACAACTGTTTTTGTGTTAAGGTTCATTTAATTTGATGAGTTTGACTCAACTTTTTTCTCACCTCACATTTAAACATAACAGCCTGCAGGTTTTGGCTGGCAGAAAGTTGAAGTTTTCACATTTCACGTGATCTGTCAGTGAAAAGCCTGGCTAGGATGTGATCGCTGGTTTTATCTCCCCTAATAGCACAATCACTGATCCTTCAGCAGCAATTCAGAATAAACGCCCATTATCATGCCAGGTAGAGCAGATAAATCGGGTATTCTGAGCTCTCAGGACTGTTTTTCTCTAATGCATCCCTCCTGTGAACTGAAACTCTGCTTAGTTCCGGCAAGAAGAGGGAGTTTCTTAACTCAGATCTGGTCAGGAGCTCGCAAGCTCCTCGGCAGCACAGGCAGCCAGACTTAAACCATGCTTTTCTTTCCAGTTCTTACTTTTTGGTCAGGTTTCTTCTAAAGGAAAAACTAAAGAAAGAGCTGATTTGCGAGTTAACTTTATGCTGGCTGTTTTGGGGATTCAGCAGCAGAGGGCACTAGAGTAAGTGCTTTCTGAAAGCACTATTGTCGCTGGTTTTCCTTGCGAAGAGAGGTATCACCATTTCGCTGGTTTGGGGGAGTTTGGGTTGGTTTGGGGGTTTTTTTGGTGAAAGGTTTTTTCTGCCCATATGTGTAAGCTCTTAATGTTGGAAATAGGATAACAGAGCAAGTAGAAATCCCAAAATACCAGCATGACACAATGGAATTGTGTAAATACTTTGGATCAATTTTTGCCTTTTTAAGCAGGAATTCTGCTATTTTCCATCACATTTGCAGTGCAGCAGTGTATGCAGCCATGCGTTCCCAGGTGTTCACTGAATGCCTTTAGTTCTGCCCAAGGTGGATTTCAAATGCATTTACTGAAGGCTCCACAAAAAGAAAATGAGGCATGAGAAGCAGGTGCACCCACATCCCCATCCTCGTTCAGGCTCTGTTCTGAGGGTCAGGAATTCAGCATTCACCCTGAGCCGCTGCATTCTGCGTTTTCTATGTGAAAACCTAACTTAATTTAAGGACAACCTGGGCCACTTTCAAGTGATTGGCAGAACATTCTGGGTCTGGTGGAGTAGATTGGTAGTTAGGATCCAAATGCGTGCGGGCAGATTTGTGACAGGAAAGGGGCTGTAGCTCCTGTTTTAGCATCGTAGCCACTGTGCTTCCGTATCACTGCTGCAAGCCTAGCTCGGTGCAGTGCCACGGCTCCTCTCTGGCTGCTCAGCAGTTCATAATGATACCTGACCAAATATTGTAAGACCAAGTCTTACACAAATAAGCATAAAAAGAAGAATTACTGGTTTCTATGGGAAATCAAATGTAAATAAATAATTGTGAGTTCTTTCAGGGCAGCTTCAACCTACGATTTTATCCTCAGGGAACTTTTTTCTTTTTGTGGCATAACTTCAGTGCCGTTTCTTAATATCAGAACTGGAGAATAAGTTGTGGGTAAGCCTTAGGGTTGTCTTAAGGTTTTTGGTAGAGTGTGACAGTGTCCCTTGAAAGGGACCTCTGGAAACTAGCCATGTACCTGAGGAGGAGAAGCTCACTTTCCTAAATCTCCCTTTTCCCATTTTCATCATTTCACGTTTGGTCCCAGAGCTCAAGACAGAAGGAATGTAATCTGCCCAAGGAGCTTATTTCTTATGGTGTGCATTGTATTTCGGACCGTTTCTTCAGAAGTCTATGCAAGCAGAGTCAGCTTAAAGCTATAGCCTGGAAGCTTAACTAAAGAATGCTGTAGATGTACGTAAAATAGAGAACCTAAGGAGGAAAGAGGCATTTCCTCCCCTTCACATGCTGGCATTACTGTGTGGTGGTCCTGTGTCCAGTTAACTCCAGGGGAGCCCTACAGAGAGGAGGCATTTCAGGCTGGGGAAGGAGAGCTCAGCCCTGGGCCCTTCAGTCTGCTTCCCAGAAACAGGCAGATATCAGAGCTCCCAGAGGCATGATAGCCCTGGGGCAGCCCCAAGAAGGGGTTGTGGCCCAGCTCTCCAGCTAGCTGTGATGCTGAAACAGGGAAAGGCTATGGTGAGAAGTAAATATAATCTAAACTTTCCTTTTCTTGGCTTGTGCTTTTCTTTTTAAAGTGTTTCCAATATTACAGATTTATGTCTTAACCCTTACTTCGAGTGGATGAAGTAAACATTTTCAGCCTTGTTTGCAAAGAGATTCTGTGATTATTTCAGGGTGGTCTGGCAAATACTGGGTATTCTGTTTCTGTGGGAGTGGTGACTGTAAACAGGACTGCACGCAGTGTTATCTGCCCAAAAGAGGTGTAGTAGCTCTCGGGAGCCTTGGCCTATTTATAGGCTGGTTGCATGGAATCCCAGGTTGTACAAAAGTCTTGCGTGACAAGTCTTAGCTAGAGCCTGTTGGCAAGCTCTAGAAGGGAGATAAAGACCTGAGACTGTTGTCATATTGATAAAATACAAATGAGCTTTACAAACAAAATAATTGACTTTAATTGTTTAATAGCTTCAGAGTAAACCAATGGGATCGATGTTTCTGTGTCGCATAGGCCAAATGCTTAAAGACATTTAAGCACCTGCGAACCAGGGCAGATTTTAGTAGCTGAAGATAGGCATTAACCCTTCCTCATGCGTGGTGTTTGCAGTCGTTGGCATGAAGAGTGGACAATCCTCCCTCAATGGTCAGGGACCTTCTCTGTGGTTGCTGCCGGCCAGCTTAGCTGGCTAGCAGTGGTCTCTGGAAGATGCTTCATCCGTGCGGACTCCTACATCCCAGTTCTTCAACGTGCAGCTAGATGGCAATGTCCTCTTCCACTCTCGGGATGGGCTCAGCTCACTAACCCTCCAGCTAAGGATGACACAGAATGCATGTGTCATGGTGTCTACCCGTTACACAGCAAACCCCCTCGCACAAACCAAGATAAGATGAGTTCATGCAAATAAGGTTTAAAAGCCCCAAAACCGAGTACGGGATTGTACAGGCTTATACAGGTACAAGCAGCAGAAACTGGAAAACATTCTGGTTTAGGCTACTTCATCTAAAATGACTGTCATTCCATTTTTGCAGTTGGAAAGCTGAATTTATTCATTCAGCTTCCTCCTGCTTTTCAAATGTCCTGTCCTCTGGATGTGGCAAAGTCACTTTGATGCCGGCCTAGATGATAGATAAACTGTTATCTAAAACCTCTCAATCTTAAACTGGTGAGTAATACAGCATATTTTTTGGTGCAGTACCCAAACTCTGCTTGGTAAATCTCTTTGCAGACCAAAACCCAGTGAGCGTTTGGTTTGGGTCATGGACTGTTCTGTTAGAATTAAAACACCTGCCTTCTGCTGAGTTCCATATATATGCTAATACTGGATTTTGCAGGTTGTTGCCATAGGCACTCTGGTTAATCTTATCTCAGTCACTGTGAGTGGCTCCTAATAGAGCCTGTTACAGGAGTTTATCCTGTTCCCAGGCCAGGGTTCCTGACCCTGAGTGGGGCTTTGGCAGTTACAGATGGGGCTGGAAGTTGGCAGAGAGTCAGTTTTATCTGGTGTGTATGTAAATGTTTTGGACTGCACAGTACTAGGATACATGGCTGAAACCCCCCACTGCTAGTATAGTAGAGATCTTAGGAAAAATGGTGTTCTATTGATCTGAAGTCAGAGAGATATAAGTCAAGAAACCATCTCAGATACTAATTTGCAGAAATACCATGCTTTCCAAACAGTCATTTAAACCTTCCAGCAGATAGTACTCATTTTCTTGAAGGAGAAGGCACATCTGGTTTTATCTTCTGGCCTTAGTTCCCCGGGGCTGCTTCAGAAGCAGGATGGTTTCAGGGTCTTTTTAGAGGTACTTGTAGCACACTTCGTGGAGCATTTCCCTAGGAAGCAACTTAAGCCAGTTCTGTACAGGTCTTTCTGTACTTGGGAAGATGGGAGAGGATCCCCTTTATGGGGAGTGAGTATCCCATATAGGGCCTCACAGCCAATGNTTTTTTTCTTGACTTAGTTCCCCGGGGCTGCTTCAGAAGCAGGATGGTTTCAGGGTCTTTTTAGAGGTACTTGTAGCACACTTCGTGGAGCATTTCCCTAGGAAGCAACTTAAGCCAGTTCTGTACAGGTCTTTCTGTACTTGGGAAGATGGGAGAGGATCCCCTTTATGGGGAGTGAGTATCCCATATAGGGCCTCACAGCCAATGGCAGTGGCCAGTGTACCTGTTGAAAGCAGAGTCTACAGAGAAATAGCAGAAGACCTTAAGTGGCAAAACTGTACCCCTGGCTTTGCTGGACTGCAGTCTGACCTAAGCCTTGCCTAGCTCCACAACGGGGAAAGAGCACAAAATGTGCAGAGATCCCTTGGGAAGAAAGATGGCCATAAGGAGCTCCAAAGTCTGTCTCGTCTGTAATGGTTGTGATCCTTTAAAAATCATCCATGACTCACCAATTGGGAAATATGATTACAATTAGCTTTATTTTAATCTCAGACTGATGTTAATTGAGACTAATAAACAAATAATCATACATAGAGGGAATTGCACAGAGATAATACTGATGCTCCAGATCTTCACCTGCTAACAGCTGTGCTTAGTACTTTCTGAAGGCTGTTGATCCAAGTAGGATTCTCATTCCATTACAGCTTCAAGTGAAACCGCTAAAACAGATGTTGGTGGCAACCTTTGTGTCACAGTAGAACGCAGACATTTAAGCATCAGCAAAAAGGAGGACAACCCAACACATATTAAGAACAAACCGAAATGTGAGATGTTGGTATCAATGTGTTGTAGAAATACAGTACTGTTCTGCCTGGCAGGAGAAATATTGGTGAACTTCATTCTCCTTCCTCTTGTGACCTGCTGGCTGGATACTGATAAAGAATTAAACATTTAGCACCTTACGTGGTTTGAATATTTTTCCAAGTGGGTTTACAGGCATGCTTTCTGTACCGTGGGCACAGCAGTAATCTTTCTGATTGCTGGAACCAAGCCACAGGCTCCCAAGTAAAGACGATTTTACTTGCTAACTTCCTAACACGCACAGTCGCACTCACACTTTCTAATAAAGACTTCTTCAGTATTACTGTGGTTAATAAATAATGCAAACATAATATAAATTTGGCTTTGAACTTCGATGTGCATTATTTACTCAGGCACAACATACATTTGCATACCCATTTGGAGTTTAAATTTGTCTGGGCCATCATAGAAATGAACACACACATTCCCTAGGCAGGGAAGACCGCAGCAGGATAGACTTTGCTGTTGAGTCTCTGCCTGCCCCTGACAGATTCAGTAATGCTCAGTTAGTAGGGTATGATGTTGGAGCATCTGTTGGGTTGCCTATTCACTTGCTTCCTTTCCGCTGTGCCACCCTGGAGCAAATCAGTTATGGGAACAGTCATTTACAAGCTATCAGGCAAAATCAAGTTTCAGTTGAAGAAAACCCAGCCATCAGTTAGGGACATTCATGTAAAACCCATGTGTTGAAGTCTTGCGGTTCACCCCTGTGAAGGCAGGATAGGAGGAGTCTTGATTTCATGTGATTTTAAAATTTGCTAACTTATTTCTCCTGTGCCTGTAGTCAAGCTGTTGCTGCAAGAGTAATAAATAATAAGGTGTTTCATTATATCTCCATAGCTGACAATGCAACTTTTAAAGCATATTTATGTGTTTAATAAATACATACTTACTTTGCAATTCCTAACTATGCAAAGGTTAGGAATGCATATTCAATATGCATTGATGCATCGCTTTCATAAATAACCTCAGCGTACAGGATAGTCTGGGCATTAATAAAATAAACCTGTTAGCTTTTCTAGATGTCATGGGATGGCTTTGTCAACTGTGGCCAGTTAGAGTCCCCAGACCTTTGAATTCAAAGGACAGCACTCATTTCGGACCACATGAGGAAAAAGCACCTGGTTCTGATTACTTTCTAAACAGAAATAATAGGACAAGCCACAATCTGATGATGAAAACAGACTTTCCAGAATAACAGCTACTTCTTGAACTCATGGCAGTTTTGGGAGTGCTCCAGTAGAGGATTACCAGAAAAAGATGTTATTTTTAATATGATGATACCTGGACTGCTGTGAAGCATTGTATGCCATGAATAGAATAAAATAATGTGTTTAATGCTATAGCACATAGGAAAAAAGGTTGAAGTATTGCTGTTCTAGGAAAAAAGCCCAAACATCCTTTTTTCTTGTCTTGCATGTTAAAATCCAGTTTGCAATCAGAAGTTTCAGAGATGAAGGTTTTACATTTTTTGCAGTTATGCTTATAATAGGCAGGTGGAAATTATGGGCTTGTCTTACAAATGACATTATGGACTCACGCATTAGAATGAATATAAATGACAAACAAAAGAGCATTGAGAGATAATGTTTCCTAATTTGATAAGTAATTCTGTTTCAGAACACCATGAAGCTGACAGATTTTTTCCTAATGTTATTTGTGAAGATGCATCTTTAGAATTGGTGCATGCTTGGTATATAAGTTTGAGTAATGATAGAATATTGGGGAATTAGGGAAGCTTGGTTTCCTATAGATTCATGCCCCATTTCCTGTAACCTCCTCACCATGGAGGTATTGTGCAGTAGCTCGTTGTCCAGACATTGCCAGACAATGGGGCAACAGCTGAGTTTTGCTTGCCTTGTCCTGAGCATGGCTATTAGTTTGGGACTCTGTTCTTTAGCCGGGAGACAATTATCATAGAATTACAGAGTAGTTATGGTTGGAAAGGACCTTAAGATCATCTAGTTCCAACCCCACTGCCATGGGCAGGATCACATCACACTAAACCATGTCACCCAAGGTTCTCTCCAACCTGGCCTTGAACACTGCCAGGGATGGAGCATTCACAACTTCCCTGGGCAACCCATTCCAGTGCCTCACCACCCTCACAGTAAAGAATTTCTTCCTTATATCCAATCTAAACCTCTCCTGTTCCCATTACCCCTTGTCCTATCACTACAGACCCTAATGAAGAGTCGCTCCCTAGCATCCCTATAGACCCCCTTCAGATCCTGGAAGGCTGCTATGAGGTCTCCACGCAGCCTTCTCTTCTCCAGGCTGA
>NDXB01014400.1:0-25611 GCA_002631895.1 Agapornis roseicollis
CTTACATCCAATCTAAACCTCTCCTGTTTAAGTTTGAACCCATTACCCCTTGTCCTATCACTAAGGTCCCTAATGAAGAGTCCCTCCCCAGCATCCCTATAGGCCCCCTGCAGATACTGGAAGGCTGCTAGGAGGTCTCCACACAGCCTTCTATTCTCCAGGCTGAGCAGCCCCAACTTTCCCAGCCTGTCTTTGTATGGGAGATGCTCCAGCCCCCTGATCATCCTCGTGACCCTCCTCTGGACTTGTTCCAACAGCTCCATGTCCTTTTTATGTTGAGGACACCAGAACTGCACACAATACTGCAGGTGAGGTCTCACGAGAGCAGAGTAGAGGGGCAGGATCACCTCCTTCAACCTCCTGGTCACGCTCCTTTTGATGCAGCCCAGGATACGGTTGGCTTTCTGGGCTGCAAGCGCACACTACAGCTGGCTCATGTTCATGTTCTCATCGGCCACCACCTCCAAGTCCTTCTCTGCAGGGCTGCTCTGAATCACTTCTCTGCCCAATCTGTAGCTGTGCCTGGGATTGCTCCACCCAGCTGTAGGACCTTGCACTTGGCATGGTTAAACTTCATGAGGTTGGCAACAGCCCACCTCACAAGCGTGTCAAGGTCCCTCTGGATGGCATTCCTTCCCTCCAGCGTATCCACTGAACCACACAGCTTGGTGTCATTGGCAAACTTGCTGAGGGCGCACTCAATCCCACTGTCCATGTCAGTGACAAAGATGTTGAACAAGACCGGTCCCAACACTGATCCCTGAGGGACACCACTCGCCACTGGCCTCCAGCCGGACACTGAGCCATTGACCACAACTCTTTGTGTGTGGCCATCCAGCCAGTTCTTTATCCACCGAGTGCCCCACCTGTCAAATTGATGTCTCTCCAATTTAGAGACAAGGATGTCGTGTGGGACAGTGTCGAACGCTTTGCACAAGTCCAGGTAGATGACATCAACTGCTCTACCCCTGTCCATCAGTTCCGTAGCCCCATCATAGAAGGCCACCAAACGGGTCAGGCAAGATTTCCCCCTCGTGAAGCCATGCTGGCTGCCACCAAGCACCTTGTTGTTTTCCATGTGTTTTAGCATGCCTTCCAGGAGAATCTGCTCCAAGATTTTGCCAGGCACAGAGGTGAGACTGTCTGGTCTGTAATTCCCTGGGTCATCCATTTTCCCCTTCTTGAAAATGGGGGTTATGTTTCCCCTTTTCCGGTTGTCGGGAACTTCACCTGACTGCCATGATTTTTCAAATATGATGGACAGTGGCTTAGCAACTTCATTTACCAGCTCCTTCAGGACCCATGATGGATTTCATCAGGTCCCATGGACTTGTGCACGTTCAGCTTTTTAAGATGGTCTCAAACCAGATCCTCTCCTACAGTGGGCCCAAGGGCTTCATTCTCACAGTCCCTGCATCTGCCTTCCAAGACTTGGGTGGTGTAGTCAGAGCCTTTCCCATTGAAGACTGAGGCAAAGAAGTCTGAGGCAAAGAAGTTATTACCAGCTTCCTTCTCTTCTGTCCCTCTCGCAGCTGATGCTCCATCTCTAATTTCTCTCACACCTCTCTGTGGCTCTGCTTACACTATCCAGAACTGCCATCCCTCCTCAGTGGTGTGGAATAAGTGATGCTCCTGTGCATCAGGTAACCTTGAGCAGGTTCTTCTTCCACTTCCAAATCATACTTCACTGGGTTAGCTCACTGCTGCTACTTTCATCTCCTTTTGCACTAACCTACATGGACATTGGATGAAGTAGCTTCCCATGTGTGAAGTGACCTCCTTCTCCTTCACTTTCCCACACCAGCATCCCTGGCTCTGTTATTCTCGAGGTTAAATTGTAAGCCCATTGGGGCAGGCAGCCTTGCCCCTGAGGTGTCTCTGGAGTACTATGGCAGACCTCTCCGACTACCTAGAAATTATCAGTATATTTTTCCACACTTCTAGGCATTGTCCGAGCTCTGTAAAAATAGACATTTACCAAGTACATGAAATTAAAGCAGCCTCATGGGAAAGAAAGTCCAGAGCATCCCAGGTGGGAAGCCCCCCACTGACACCCAATTTGAGCATTAGAAGGCGATAAGCGGGGAGATGCAGCACAGAGCCATGCCAGTCTCCTGGTGCTTTTGTTGTTGTTGTCACAACATAGTGGAGAATACCCAGACTTGCCAGTAAGTCAAGGAACAATCTCTCCCTATTATGCCAGCCAAATACTAAACCGGCTTACAGTCACACATCTGCATGATCCTAACCTTCCCTCATTACAAACACAGTAGGGATTTACTAGCACCATACTAGCTGCATGGGGCCAAAATTCTTATCCAGCAAAATCACATACTGCTACCTCCATATGTACAGTGGAAACAGCATGAGTAATGGAACCTTTAATCCTCATTTTTCAAAATTAGATTATAGTTTTGCCTTCACTTAGCTTTTAAATCCCTCCCAATGCCGAGCATAGAAGATACTGCTCTCTAATCGCGTTCTCTGGCAGCTTCAGTCGTGGCTGGTTAGAAGTGGCTGCCTGTGCAGATCCAGACCCCAGGATCACCTTCTGTTACCTTCCTGGTGTCCCTCCAAGAACTAGTTTTATCAAAACAGATAAGGTAAATATAGTGTAAAATTAAAGCCTATATGTAACAACAAATATTAAGATGTAGCCATACTGCCTCTATCTCTGCACTTGCAGAAATACAGAAAGATTTATAAGGCAGGAACTATTTCAGTGCTAAACCAGAGGCTGGAAATATTGAATTAACCTGCACATATTTGTCAAAGGCCTTTCCAGAAGCTGCAAGGTCTGCATAGTACAGCCTCTTCTAACTCCTGCTGTGCTCTGGAGTGAAACAGGTTACACAGGGTAACACAGTGGATCCTGCCTTAAGGTACAAGGCAAAATCATTGTGTGTGATCTACTCAGCTGCCTGACACCTCAATTCCATAGTTTCAGCCAGTGTATATGCTCAGCAGTCCTCCCATGTAGTATTCTTGAGGATCACTTGGCAAATTCCATTTAATTCTTGTAATGTAATTATTCTGCAAACTGCAGTCTGCTAGAAGAACTAAGTATCTTTGTATAATCACAGCAGTGTAAAGTTGCAATTAGATAGCATTATTAGGTCCCCTGTAATGACAAGTAGGAATCTTCCTTAGGTCTGAAAATTGCCACATTTATGCTCATAGCAGCACAGAATATTGCTGAAATCTTTGGATATTCTGGGTCAAACTGGTACTGAATTAAATGTAAAGAAAATCACCTGATTAAAGCACCCTTACTGATAGGAATGTGCAGTTTTCATGCATTAATTATTATTATTAAAACTGTAATATCTAAGCAGCAGTATGGATGTGCAGAAAAGACGAGCAGATGCCTTTATGCTAATCACTTTGGTCCTTTCTCCAAACATCTTCTTTCACAAACAAATGTATTTATAAGCTGCAACAAATTTTTAGAGGAAGGTAAATACAGCATATGTCAAACAATCTCTCTCACATCATATACATACATCTATAATTCACGTATATGTACAGTAGCACAGTGTGCTTTCTCTAAGCTGTTTTATCTCTGTCTTATTCATCTCCTAGCATTTCTGGTGCTACCTGAAAGGAGGTGTGGGCCACATGGGTCAGCAGGCTGTAGGACAGAAGTCAGGTCACCGAGTGGTGTGCCCTGTGTTTGCTCTAGGTCTGAATTCCTGCCCTCTCCAATCCATTTCCAACATAATCCAATGCATCCAGAGACCAACCTTCACTCATCAATGTTTCACTGGAAAAATCAAGACTACGTCCTACCAAGCTGAATTGCTTTTCCACCTGGAAAGGGCATTTTGTGCCTGTTGGACCCTCTAAGTGCCAACAGGCACTTAGCGTCCCTCACTGCCATGTCACTATGTCAGACCTTTCCTACCAAAATGTGCTTTCAACATGTTTGAATTTTACACATTGCACCATGTGTTCAAAATCTGTGCTAGCTGCTAGTGTGCCTGTGAGTCTTCCTGCCTGTGCTCCTCCAGGTCATTTTGGGGTGCTTGAGTGCTTCTTGGTGGCTGCCAGAGCTGGCACCACTTGGTGCCACTTGCTTGGACAGCATCCCAGCCTGCCAGAAACTTTATTCCTTCCCCCTTTTCACCCTTAGCCCCTTATGCAATTTTCACCCCCCTTCCTATACCTCTCCCCTTCTTCAATGACCTCCCCAGAGCTCACTGTATCCCAAAACAGGAGGCGCAGTGAAGGCAGCCCTACGAGCAGCAAGCACATGTTTTCCCTTACCTGCAAGCCCAGCTGAATGGATAAGCCCCAGAGCGTGCCTTTGAAGCCATGGTCTGCCCTGCACCCTCAGCCTCCTGAGCAGGGGTGGCTGTAAAAAGCCCATGAGTTGATAGGTTTTCTCCCACATCACCCATGGATCATCTCTGTGGGATTTTCAAGCTGAGCTCTAATTAACTTAAAGAGTGAAGGGAAAAAAAAAAAAAAAGGAAAATTGCAGGTTTTGAACGAGGAGGCCTCATGAAAGCAGATCATATATTTAATTTGCTCTATCAGACAATAAGAAGATCAAATGATTTAAGCAGCTGATGTGTTGTGAAAACACATCCTGTCACAGCTGGGATGTGGATGGAGTTATAATCACGCATTTCCTCTCAGTGTCATTCCCTCTCTGTTTGCTGTGACAGGGTAGAGTTTGGAGTTTAAAGTGCTGGTAATTGGAAGATGTTTCTCTCAACAGATTTCAAGACAGGTTTTTTTCAGAGAAAGAGTCCTACTGTATTCTTAATAATAAATATAAGAGATAATGCCATGAATTCCTCGTATCCTAGTTTTGTCTTTTGCATTTTCCCCTTAGTATATCAGGAAGTTTTGTTTGCAGATTCAGTTTTTTACTCATATCCTGCTTTTCTCCCCCTCCCCTTCTGTTTCCTCCCATTCTTTCTGCTTCTCACCATCTTTCTTTTCCCCTTTAGATCAGCACCCCAGTAAATTCAGTGAGCATGTCCTACTCGGTATTATTCATTCAGGTGTCTTACAGGACTCTTTTAAACATGCTATGAGGAATTGAGTTCACTCCTGGGCAAAGGTTTCTGAGGAAGGTGACTTCATTACTCAGATGCATTCTGCAGAATACAGATAAACTCTAGTGCTCCCCTCTAACCCTCTATTCCTCTTCTAGCACTCTCAGCACAGAGAGCTATCTTCATTAACAAGTTAAAATCACTTCATACTTGCAGCACCAGTGGTCAACGAGTGCGTTTTACTTGGTCTGTGAGATAAGCTAAATGGATAAGTTACTTTCCCTGGTCAAAACCATCCTCTTTCCTTAATGGAACAGCTTAATTATTCTTTCTTTCTCCTGGTCCTATGGGACAGATTATTGGAGACAGATGGGCGCAGAAGTGTGCATACATTAGCGGGTGAGGTTGCTTGCAGCCGTTCTGCAGATAGGAGGGACGACAGCTGTCTGGTTGCATACAGACACCTGGGAAATTGCCTGAGCCTACCGAACATGTGCGGGTGTGCTGGTGACCCTGTGTCATTCTGACACCTTCAGTGGGGGGCCTGCAACGTCACATATGCATGCACATGAAGTCCTACACAGCATCATAGACTTGGCTACATGCATCAGACCTGTGCAAATGTTCAATCACACAGGCACGACTGTTTAAAAGTCATCCCCTTGTATCAATGTCATGTTTTCCCTTCCCTATTGCTTTACAACAGCCTTTTAAAATTGATGGCATTGTCATCTCCTTTGCTGCCAGTAGTTTCTCTCCTTCCTGCACTCTTTGAAATCACACATCTGGAAGGCAGCATTGCCTGCTCATGAACAGGGAAGGCTGGGGAGCTGTCATTGGGGTCTGCAGGACTGAGCCTATGAGGGGAAACTTGATGCTATGTTCGGCTTTTGTATGTGGGTTTTGAGTTGTGCTGAATGAAGGAACACGATGTTAATGTTTCATGTTTAATGGGAAATCCAGAGCATTGATAGCGATAGACTGATGCGTGCCGCGACAGGCAGGGCCTCTGCCGTTCTGGTCCAAGGACTATTAGACGCCTGTCATTCAAGTTTGGCAGGTCATTAAGGTGGAGATTTTAAAGCACCCAGATGATTTAGGAACAGAAATGACACTATATGTATGGTTTATGTTTCTCGGCCCATTTGCTCCTACTTTAAATTTGTGACATTTTACAAATGACCTCCTTGGATGTCTCAGTTGAACAATGGTGATAGCCATCACTTGTGTGCAACTGGTATAAGGCTTGAGTGATGTGAATCACACAAATCCTCCCTCCCCACTGTGTCTGTGACTAAAGACACCTTCAGACTGTAGTCTGAGACTGCAAGGTCTCATAACTAACTTCAAATACTCATCTATCTTGAGTGGGACTCAGCTATCCAGATCTAACAGTCTGGTTACTTGTGCTGTGAGGTTGCTTCAGTTCATCTCTAACTGTGCTTTGAAAGTGCAACTGTTGTACATACGATTGTGACATTAAGCACATCTATAGCATTGCTGAAGTGGACCTAAAATGTTTTTCCTGGTTGCGTCTCAGGAGCCTATTGCTCCTACTCATTGCTGATGGTGTCAGGTAAGAACTGTGATTTGTGTCATTCTGTGTGGTGTGACACAGTGAGTTCTTTAGTGGGAAACTCCTTGGGATGGAGAGGTCATGCTCATTTTGTGTCTCAGTGCAGCATCTAAAACCGGTTTCTCAGGCTGCGAGTAGGACTATGACAAAAAGCCACCAAAAGAGCGAACACTTGAGAGCTTCCTTAGTTCATACAGTAGCTGTGGTCTTGCTAATGAGCAAAGCTAAATACACATGTCTAGAGAGGACCCTGTGAAGAGGGGTTTCATTAATCCTCCCACAGAGCTAGTTAGAAAACTTTGAAACGAGTCAGCTGCTGGAAACCCTGTCTGGAGTCTGCACACCTTCATTTGCATTTTGATTTCTGTGGTTTAACTGAAGGCACAGGTTGTCCCTGCCAAATATCCCTCGTCTACCCAGGGATATACAAGGTAGAACTGCCCAAAGCAGCCTGACTTATGAGGACTGCCACAGCAACACAACCAATGCATCCCTAAACATTTAGTAATAAAAAATCTGTTGTTCTTTAGTCGCCAGGATTTAACAAGCCTAATCCCTAGGAGAGGTGATAAAAATTCATTAATCTAATTAAATACTTCTTATTGCCAAAGTGACTTTGTAGAGTAGCTTTGCTGAAGGATAAGTGCAAAGTAAAATGGAGTCCCAACAGAGAAACAAACGTTAGACTTCAGCAAGCTGGTACATGCTTCATTAAACTCATAATTATCCTTTGGTTCTAAGTAGCTGATAATATTTAATGAGTATTCAAGATAATTTAAAGAAAATGTTTACTAATGAGGAACAAACAGTGCTATGGAAAACTGATATCAGGGGTACCATATCCATGTATCTTACCTGTATCTTGTGTACTTGATTTTGTACAAGTGGTTTAAATGTTGTTTTTAAACTGTTTTACTACAGGCTGGTGTTGCTGGTTTCACTGCGACAGATGCCCTGTGAAGTATGAGGCACCCTAGGGAGAAAAGGACATGCTGCAAAGTGGGTAGTGCTGCAGGGGACCACAGATAAATCCAAAGGGCCTGAGCACAGAGAAGAGAGCAAAGCACCCCAGGGTTGGGGTCCTTCAGTGATACCAAGGGGGCTCATTTTGGCCAGGGCTTTCCTAAGAATTAATTTCTGACTACTAGATTGTGACAAAACTTAATTTCTGGCTTCTTGTGGACAGGTTTGTGAGGTCAGGGTGAGTGTGATGCAGTTTTTATCATTAATAGGAAAATAATTTGACTTCTGACAGCCTACATATATGCAGGTGAAGCAGGATGCCTAGCCAAGCACTAGTCAATTTCTTTCCTCCAATATTCCTTTACAGGGGTAGGTTTCTTCTTTAGTGACTTCCAGCTCAGAATGTATTGGAGATACAGCATGCTTTTCCTTTGCCTTTGCATCACACAAAGTTACAGCTCTTAATTTTTCTAGCACAGATAAATAAAGAGTTGCTATCCATATTTAAAAGATGTCAGAGAAGAAAATGAATTGTCTTGCTCTGAAGCTAAGGTGATGAGACATCGGAAATGAATGGGTGACAAGAAAGGGACCAGAGCTGGAGAGTGAGCTGACCCTTCATCCATCTCTTGTGGATGCTTTGCTCCTTCTCTCTGCAGCAGCCTGCATCCTCCCCAGCAAGGCTCCCTCTCACCAGCTGGCTCCCACTCCTCTTTGTAAATGTGCTGCTTCATGAGGTCTGTTATGTTTGCTCCGCCACAGCAGAGTGGCCAGAATGACCTACAGTGGCTCAAATCAGCATTGTCACACCACAGCGTTATTTACTTTGTACGTATCATTCATGTGTAGCCGTCAGTGTAAAAAGGATTAACCTGTATTGCGCATGCCTTGTTTGCAGTCTGCTGTTTCCCTTGCTATGTGAGTTAGCCTGATTTATCACTGGTAAGTCCATTTCTAGGAACATTTCTGGGAGATTTTTTCTAACACCAGATCTCTCCCAGCCTGATCAATGTTCGGAGGTTTCTCAGCTAAAGGGGCACAACCCTGCCATAAGATAGGGTTTGTTGTGCCCGGTTTGATCATAACCAAACTTGTAAGCCTTAAATTATGGGGGGTTTCAGGTGAATATTGGCTGCTGAGCTCTCTAAAGTCATTGTGTGCCTTCCTGCAGTATGTGGTGAAATCCAATAGCAGCCAATGCTTTGAAACCAGGTCGCAATCAGAGCAGAAGCACACATAAATATAAAACTGATGTAGATATTTCTCACTCTCATCGTAGCATGAAAACAGCCTCTTCTCCAAAATGCCTGCATATAGCCTTGCGTCCTGATGGTGTATGTATATTATTGCAGGTATTCTGGTGCTGGAATGAAAGGAAATGAAGACTGTGTGGATTAGCAGACCACATGCATGTGCCTATTTTATGGCTGTGATTATCTTTCTAAGGTGCTTAAATGCTGCAAGTGTACCATCCTATAAATGGGCAGACAGATTAGAGCTGTAGTTCTCAGCAAGGGAGTTTATACCTGCTTGGCTCACTTGGAGGCTGAGTTTCTCTTTAAATGCAGTATTGCTAGCTGTTTCTTATGCCCTTTGTCAACCAGGTTTCCAACCAGCAGCCTCATAGGTCTTGATGTCATATCTTTGATCTCAGATAGATTTTTGTATATGAAATCAAATTCCACACCAGCTTTGCAAGTTGTTATGTTAATTCATTGTCTGTCTACTATCCTGGCCACTATAGACACAATAAATACAGTATAAGGAATATATAGAGTAACTAACAACCATCCATGCACCAATCCTGCTCCTGAAGCAAAATCCAGGGCAAACCTTTTGTGTGGGGGAAGGGAAGGATTTTCTTCCACATCTGTACGTATCAAACTTTCAATTTTCATCTAATAGAGACTGATTTCAGAGAGGTTGACAAATAGCTGGTGCTTGGACCATAATGCCTGTGCTACTATTGTATCACAGTGCTTCACTGAAGCCAGGATCCTTGTTTAGACACATTGGCAGAGTGTCTGGACATGGCCTGTTGTTGAGTTTATTGGGATTGGAAGCAGGAATTGGGTAAGATTACTCTTTTGCAATATTTGTAAGCCTTGCAACTGGTTGTTGGCTTTAAAGCAGGAAAAAGTATCATTCTAACAGTTGCCTCTGCTATATTTGACAGTGCTATTGCAGATTTGTTTCTTATTTTGTTTCCTTATTTGTTTCCTATTCCAGCCTTTTGGGTTGGAACCCAAAAGGTTTCAATCTACTGAGCCACTGTCTGTCGAAAAGAAACTGCCTAGTCACATTTGAAGAATACAGGCATAGGAATGAGAATGGTTTGTGTACCTCCTCTTGGAGACAGGGAAAGAGTCATAAAACTGCCCTAGCTACTTAAAAGTTGGTTCCTTTCAGATTCCAAAGCACTTGTCTTATTTAGCATCTTACAGCTGAAGAGATATGTTGATATGTTTACAATTACCGTGAAGGGTAGAGTTAAGTATAACAGTGATGTGAGCTTCAGAGCTCAGTGTAATATAATGCTACCCTTGTGAAATGCAATTATTCCAGATCTTGTTTTTAAATAGTTGTTTTTCTCAGTGTGAAAGCTAAATCACATAACATACCAATGTTATTCATAAAGATGCAAGTTTTCTGTTCCTGGCAAATTTAGTTTTCTTTTAAAGGAAAACTCATATGTAACCAAACCTTTTCTTAAAATCCACAAGGACTGCGCAGAGCAAGAGCCAAAAATCCCCTCCAACAAGGCAGCCCAGGGGAATGGAACTATGAGGAACATCTTTTCCTCTTGTTTCACATAGACACATGAGGTGAGGGAGAACACAGTTTTAGAGCTATCACCTGGTACATCTCTTTTTCTCTTTGCACCAAAGATATCGTTGTTTTTAGTGAGGGAATACTGTGTATATAGCATTAAAATCAGTGTATGATTATAGGATTAGGGCCTCAAGGTGTTTCAGTGAGTTTACTTTTGACGATCATGACTTGGCTTGGAAAGATGGGACTTTTGCCCTGCCCTGTTGGAAGCTGCAATCTAGTAAAGGGCTGCTCATGGGTAGCTGTTCCTAAAGACATGCAGTGTGTGCTCTGCCCCTTGCTTGTCCTGCTGGCACTGGCCAGGCTGGTGGGGTGGGATGCAGGCTCTGATGCCCACCTCTGCTTGCATAGGAAAACAGCAGTAAAGGTAACTGAAACAGGGACTTTGTGGAAATACAGATAAACAGGGAAAGAAAAGGATTTCTGGATTTTTTTCTCCTATGCTGACTTCAAAATAATACAGCAGGGTTTCAACTATTCCAGTCCAAAATACTGCACCAAGAGTAGCAGCAAACTGAAATTTGATTACAGTGATGGAAACTTAAGGAAAAAATAGCAGAATATTAAGCAAAAGGAGAAACTTCAGCTGAAGAATAGATTCTTCTTGTTACCTTGTAAATGAATTCTCATGCATTCTTCATAGTTCGGTATATAACATTTAACTCCCACAATTGAGATTCAATTATAAACCTACCAAAGTTTCAAAGGTAGCCTCTAAAAGCAGCCATTGTTTCAGTAGGACAGGATGAAGGGAAAGACTTTCTTGTCAATAATTTATGAACAGCACATATTAAGTATCCAGTGTACGCCAGGTAATTGCACTGAGATATTAGGTTTTCACACTAGGTAAACAAATTACTGTAATGGAAACTCAACTGATGAATGGTTAGCTAAGAGCACCCATAAGCAGTGAGCTGCAGCTCCAAACCCCAATATTTTTTTTGGGGGGTGGGAGGGAGAATAGAGCTGCTGCATCTTACGATTTGCCAGGTTGCAAGGTTTGCTGAGATGTGAACTAAAGAGTCTATACATAGGGACACCATGGAAAGGTGGAGCAAAAGACAGTTAGGATGCTGATGAACAAGCCGTTCTCATGTTATTAAAAGATTAAAAATTAGGGAGCATAATGCTTTGTGTGTTAAACAGGGTGGGCAGCTTGATCTCAGAGCCTCACTTCTGAAACATTTGAACATGAAGGAAAATGCACTGGTTATACCCTCATCATGGATAAAGGGTAACAGGGCATAACACGTGTTCATCCACTTGGTATAAACACTGCCTGTATGTAGCATCTTTGTGTAGCATAGGAACTAGGTTTACAGATACAAAATTTGAGTGTCTGGTTTTCCCTCCTCTGTTTCCCTCCAGACCCTCAAATATCTCTCTTTCCATTTACACTTATTCCATCAACATGGGGAATGAGGATAAGGCACTGCACCAAATAGCAGACCATGTTCAGGAGTCCAAATGTTCATCTCAGCCCCACCACCAGCTGCATGAGTAAGCCTGGGCATATCCAAACTGGCCTACCTGCCTGCAGCCTGGGATCAGAATTTCTGCATGGCACTCTGGGATCTGCTGGTGAACAGCACGGCATCAGCCCTGGATTTATTCCATACGTTATTAATGATGACCCTGAAGGAGTGAAAGGAAGCTGCCCCTGCTTCTCTTGTGGGTCATTGACACACTGGTGAACTCAGTTTGTTTTTCAGCATCAGATGTCTACAGCCAAAGCCCTGCTCAGTGTCCTCTCCCTGGCTATGTTGCAGGGCAGAGGAGGGCTGGAGGGATGGGTGGAAGGAGAAGCTTCCATGCCTTGGGCAAGGGTGCCTCCCTCAACAGATGCTTGGTGCACGTGGGAGAACATAATTGTCTGTAAGTGCAAGGGTTACTGCAAGAGGAGACTTGAAGGCTTTGTGGGTGATGCATTTCATAAAGAAAGTGTGTTCGTATTGCTTAAGGAATTGAGTCAAACTAACTTGCAGTAGGGATGCATTCATTTTTGCATGTAAGGGTTTATACTCATTATGCCACGGGTACAGCATAGGCATTCTCTCAAATTGTTTGTAATTCAGCATTTAAAATGATACTGTGTTGCAAGTTAAGCAATTATCAATACCTCAATTCCAAGACACAGAGGTTCCAGGTTATAGGCCTCATGAGTTTTATTTCCTTTAATTCATGTCAGCTCATTATCAACCTCATCAGGGAGTGCAGACTTAAAAGTAAGCCTGGATCAGTCATTATTCTAGGTACACACGTGTGGATTAAGAGTCTTTTCATCTATACAGTTTGGGAAAGGGGGGTGCAAATCTATATTGTTTCACTTTCCATTATTCAGATTTGCAAAATAATTTTTAAATGAGTCAGGGAGGCCATGGAGATCACTAATAACATCTCTTGTATCAGAAGTAATTTGGTTTGTAACTCTCTGTGATCAAATCAAATAATCCTTTTATACCTGACCAAAATTACTTTGCAGGGTTCATGTGCTATTGCTAATAATTATCATCACTGTGTGTCTTTGAACTATTAGGCATTATGTTACACACATTTTTATGATGAGGGTGTTAGAACTAGAGATCTGAAGTCTCGTTCTGGTGGATTTCCCAAAAGGCAAGTACTTTTCAGCTGGCTCGTAAGATGGACACAAGCAGCCATCCACTATTGAAATCTCTTGTGAACTACAAGGCACCCTTCATGTCCAGAAAAACATCATGGTATCTCCACAACCCCAGTCCCCTCCTTTTGCTGCACACATCCACTTGGTCTGACAGTCTCACTGACTTCTCTTGCTAGGGATAATAGCCAACTTTAAAAGTCAGATTAGCTGGCATTTAATTGACTGTTGTAATTTTCATTTTGATCCGTGTTTTCTCAAAGTGAGAGTGCAGAATTTCTAAACTACTGTGGGAAAGTGTGAACTTCAGTTTCAGCTTTTTTTATTTTCCGTAAAACTGTGGGCAAACTTCTTAATCTTTCAAAGTTATTTCTCTGTCCTAAGGGATCTCTTGCTGCATTAAATCTCAGAGCTATGTTTCTCATTTGGGGCATCATTCTGCACAGGTGGAGAAATATGATTCTGGCTTCTTCTAGGAAGCTTTACTTTATTCAGATTTCAACATAAAACATCGTAATTGTTGGTGTGCTAGTCAAAATTTCATAATTTATTGCTCCTGTGCTAATGAATATAGAGGTGAAGACTTCACTTCCCCTTCCACTCACAGGCTGATCCAAATCCTGTAAAATTCAAACTGTTTTCTAATTTTAACCACTATATCCATTTCAATGCAAGACTGACCTCCCTATACGCGTTTAAGAGATGTGTCTGTCACTGTGATATTGCACCTTACACATTTTTGCTAAGGCTCCTATTCTGGGGTCCCCCCAGGATGTTCCAGTCCTCCCGTAGTGAGTGAGCAAACCCTGCAGGCTGAAGCCCATGGCCTGTTGGATGCCTGCCTGCCTCTGAATTCTAGGTTCCAGCCACCAGGATATTTAAGCCTTGTTATAACGACATAGGGCAAACAAGAGAATCCATTCTGTTGTACTTTACAGACAGGATTCAAACCTCTTTCCGGGGGCAGGGAGTTGCAGAGTTTGAGGGTCTGCCTGAGCCTGGCTCCTGCCAGCTTTACCTTTGAGTTACACAGGCAAAGTGTCCTATTTAAAAGCAGATGTAGAAATGGGGAAGGTAGTGAGAGATCATTTCTCAGATAATCTGGAGTCGAGCCATCCAGGCCTCAGCAGGTTGTAACCGATATCTTGATTTCACCAGGAAGTAAATGGGTGGCCAGCACAGAGTAATGAAAGGCTTTATTACCATGCGGTACCTTAGAAAGCTCCTCCGTTGTATGGTGAATTAAAAATTGCTTAATCAGATCAGTCTAAAAAGCAAAAAATAACTCCCAAACTTTGCCAAGAACATTAATACTTCGGGAAGAAAAGGCACAGGCTGGGGCATCAACGCTGGTTCCTTATCCTCCTTCCCAGATTGTTTGCTGTGCAGAAGCTGTGGCTCTGAGGGTCCTCCCGAGGGGAGACTGCTCTGTTCTCTTGCTCCATCTTTTCCCAAAGTGCAGTTTCTCTCTGAGCTAAGTTATATCACTACTGGGTTTTATCCTGCTGGGTTTTATCCCATCTGGGGCAAAGCAATACTAGGGAAGGCAAGCAGGGAATAACAGCTCCTGTAAAGGCTCCAGAGTCCTGTTATATGAGAGAGCCCCAGCATTAGTGCTCGGTGCTTGTTTTCGCTCACTTTTGGAGGAAAAGTGTGTCAACGAATGTCAAGGTAAATTCTTCTCTTCCTTGCCTTTCTCCCCTTCCCCCACCTCTCCTCCTTCAAGTCTGTCTTTGAGTCATCTCTTCAAAGTACACGACCTGTAAAATATTGATTCACAGCAGGCTGAGCTGCCAGGTTTAGATTTCTTTTTCACTGGCAGCAATAATAAACTACTACAGACAGTGCAGACTCAGTACCAGCCTCATCATTGCACCACAAGCACATTGCTCTGCCTTATGCGTGACTCAACATAATGAAACAAGGACCCAGAGGTATCTCAAAAGGAAGAGGGAACTGAGAAACAACCAAAAGGGACATCAAAGGAGCCTAAGGAGGCTGCAAGCTGAGAATGTAGCAAGTGCCACCCTAAACAGCAGTAACAACAGCTCTGTTTATTCAAAATAACGTGTCAGAAAAAAACAATACAATGAAACAACTGGTGCCACCTGAGACTAGAAATCTAGAATAAATAAGCTCTCTCCTTCCTCTGTTCAGCTTAAAAACAGGAATACCACCCACTCCTAGCTATCTTCATAGCCTTTATTCTGTTGAAAAAGGTGTCAGAAATGATTACAGGTAGGTAGAAAGACCCTCAATAGCTTATGGCAGTGCTATGAAAATTGTGCCTGGTGGGAATGGTGGATAGCTGCACACAGTGTATGAAATATATTCCAGTTTGATCAGAGGCAAGGTTTTCTTGCCTTATGAGCTGTACACAGAGTAAGGCAGAAGACTTGGTGTAAGCCAGGGCCCTGTGCTGGCACTTCCCTCTTTGCTGTGTGCTCAAAGCAATAAAACCAGATGAAGGACAGATGTAAAATATTCTTTGTAAACAATGAGGGTTTAGGGATATGTTCAGGAAAAAAAAGCTGGAGCAGGATATTATTTTCCTTAGGCTGTATTACTATTTTGCCATAGATAAAACCAAACAAAATATATCCATTTGTTTATATTTGTATTTTCCTTCTACTGTGACTACTTTAATTCTGAACAGTTCTCAGGTAGAACATGGGGAAAAGCCATATGAGCTCTTCAGTCTTGTGCTACCACTTGCATCATATTTAAGACTTTGGGGGAAGGAAAACCAAACAATTAATGTCAACAAATTGATAGGAAGAGGTGATGGTTCTACCTTGGCACTCTTGTTTTACTGAGACTTTCAGGAAGTGATGGGAACTGTCTTGGCATGCAGTGGTGGAGCTACTGTGGCTCCCCCCTTGATTTTACCACTGGAATGCTATGCCTCCAATGGAGCTAGAATGCATCTTTGAGTCCAGAAATGACAGTCCTGCAAGTTGCCATCTGCTTCCCTGAATTTTCAGGGTTACCATCCCTTGGGACCCCCTTCTGACACAGGACTCAGATAAACCAAGGAGCCACTGCTGCTGTGTGGCTAGTAGGCTGGAAATTTAGCTGTGTCCAAACAGATGCTAATACCTGAGGGGCTTTAGAAACTACAGAGAGGAGGGATATTGCCCAGTTCTAGATACCTTCAGATGTCTGTGTCCAAGCCAGCCACCCCAGGCTGACGCAGAAGAAGTGCAGTGTTTAGCTGCTGTCCGAGGGAGATGCCTGGAAGCTGTCACATACACTGACATTCCTGTAAGAGCCTGGCTTGGTGTAAAGTACTCAGAAATCACAACTTGCATGCCCAAAATAATGAAGTTGGCTTGAGAATATTGAAATTTTAAAAGGAGCACATGTAAGGGGTTTACTTGCTTTCAAATATTTTGTAATTTTAAGGTGCTTTGAGATCATGTTCCCATACGAAGACAGGCTGAGAGAGTTGGGGCTGTTCAGCCTGGGGAAGAGAAGGCTGCATGGAGACCTCCTAGCAGCCTTCCAGTATCTGAAGGGGGCCTATAGGGATGCTGGGGAGGGGCTCTTCATTAGGGACTGGAGTGACAGGACAAGGGATAATGGGTTCAAACTTAAACAGGGGAGGTTTAGATTGGATATAAGGAAGAAATTCTTTCCTGTTAGGGCAGTGAGATGCTGGAATGGCTTGCCCAAGGATGTTGTGAGTGCTCCACCCCTGGCAGTGTTCAAGGCCAGGTTGGACGAAGCCTTGGGTGACATGGTTTAGTGTGAGGTGTCCCTGCTTATGGCAGGGGGGTTGGAACTAGATGATCTTAAGGTCCTTTCCAGCCCTAACTATTCTGTGATTCTATGTTTCCAGCTTCTCTCCATGACCATAAGCCCCAGAAAGGCACTTATCACTAGCAAATACAGGTTTGCTATGGATGTGTCAAATGCCTCTGCGGCCCCTTCTGCAGTCACAACTGTCTTGAGGTGTCACCTAGTCATGTCACCACTGGTCCTCCTCATGTCCCGTAGCCCCCAGCTCTGTCCCAAGCTCCTCAATGCCAGATCAGCCACTGTCTGCAAGGGTTTAGGGCCAGCTGTAGTGCTCCTGGCCAGCAGTGTGTGTACCTGCTGGGCAACTGAGGCCATTCAGGGTCTGACTGCAGAGCCCACACTGTGCATGGCAGCAGTTTGTGCCTCTCTCTACCCAGCTGCTCATTTCCAAAGCTTGTAGGAGCACAGTACCTTTGCAAAATCTTCCTTCTCTGGCCAATGGGATCAGATATTACTAAGAAACAATAGGTGTGTAAGCATCATCTTATGAACTGAGGCTCAGACCAAAGACAAACCCACTTGGGTCCTGGGGTAAACACTTTTCCCAGGATTCAGATGCTGCAGTCATCATGCAGTTATAATTTCTGCCTGGCTTTGGCTGCCACCACTATGGATTTGGTGTTCAACGCAAATAATTTAGTGCCAGATTTTGTCATACTGTCATTACTGCTGAGCAGTGCAATAGAGCTGCTGCCCTCCCTGGAGGAGTGGGTTTTTCTTGCTGCATCCACAGACCATTACTCACATATGCAGCTTGTCTCAGGGAGGAAAGATTGCTGCTGCTGCAGGAAACCATCCTTGGAGGGAGCTGAGGTGTCTCCATCAGCAGTACAGGAACTGCTAGGTATGAGTGAGTGCCGGCACCGGTCCTCCTGTGACACTGCCTGCCTGTGTGGTGGGGTAGCAGGGTTTGTCTAACTGATGGACCCCCCACCCAGGTCTGCTTGTTGCTGCTTCGCTGGGAGCAGAGGGCAGACCCTGCTGGGTCAGGTTGCTTTTTGTGTAGGCATGCAGCAGCAAGAAAAGGACATGGCTCTCTAGGATGAACGTGCTCATGAAGCCACAGTGGAGAAAGTGAGGCTAGAGGCCTGTGTTTGTAGCTGCCTTATTCTGACAGCATTTTGGTTGACACATATCTCTAGGTCTTACACCTGGGAGTCCATTCCCATTTCTAACCAGGCCCCCATGGGAATAGTTGTGCGCAGGTCCACCCTGGGCAATGCAGTTACACCCAGCATGCTCTCAAAGGCAGAAGGCACAAACTAGGTGGGGTGATCACAATACATCCCTTCATCACCCCCTAACAGCAGCTACAGTGACTGCATGCAGCTCTATTTCCTGTCATCACTCTAACAGAGTATGATGAAAGGATGTCTTTCAAGGGATGCTCTCCCTGATTTCAGCATGCCCTGCTTTGTATCACGGGCTAAAACTTGGGTCCTCATTTTGTACCTTGTTCAGCGGTGAGCACGCTGCTGTCAGTCAGGAAAAGACATCATCTTGGAGCAGCACAAGACGGTGCTGCTGACAGTCCTCTGTAAACTGGAGAGCTTGATGCAAACATATTCCCCCTGCCACCTCTGCTCTCAGACACAATGCAATGCCTTGCCACCGGTGGCGTTTTACAGGGACCTTTCTGGGGGTGACGTAAATCATGCCAGTGCTCCCAGCTCTCTTCCTGTGGGGCAGATGGGAAAGGGCAAGGCAAGTGCTGCTCCATCCCTCGGGGAGGCAAGGCGAGGATCAGGGAAGCAGCAGTTAGCTCCTTCCTTGCAAGGCAAGGGAAGCAGTGGAGCAGGCAGGAGAGGTGTCCCTGGGTGGGCTTTTAATGCACTGTTTGTGCCTCAGCTCTCGAAGCTGCCCCTAAAGCACGGATTTCTCTTCCTCCTCTGCCTCAGCCACCAGGAAGATCCTTGAGATTCATGAGAAGTTGGTAAACAACTGAAGACCTGATAGCTTATTTTTAACCCCTTGTCTATACCGCTCACTTCTTCTCGGTGTGCCTGAGAGTCCTGCTGAGTGGAAGCAAGGATAGAGCGGATGGGGTGAGCAAGCAGGAGGGCAGCAACGTGTTGCATCCTCCCCTGGAGAGAGATAACTGTGCCTCTTGAGTGTGGGTGGCATTGAAGATTCGTTACATTTTCCTTTTGCCTTTGTTACAAGATTGCAAGATGCTCTAAAATGAAAGAAAACAAATACTTGAGAATCCTTGCAAGATAAATTGGCTGAGCTGAGTGACATGCTGAAAAAGGAGACGTTCTCTGTCTAATTGCAGGCAGTGTCAAAGGCATGGCTGTCTCTTGCTGTTTCCCCTCTCCCCTGGCAGGCAACAGCCCTCACTTCTCCCCTGCACCCCTGCTTCCCCATCTAGAGTTCCACAGAGATGAAGCTTAGTGGCTATGGTTCTCCATCATGAACTAAAACACAAACAATCAAAATAAAAGAAGGAAAAGGCAGGTTCCAGTCTTTTTCTTCAAGGATGCCTGACCATTTTCTTACTGCTTTCTGTTCCCAGTATCTGTATGTAAGAGAGCATAGCAGCTTTGAGGGATGCTGTCAAAGGGATCTTTTCTTACTGTTTTTCTTGCTGGGGTCCCTCAGGGAGAAAGTATCGGCATGGGCTTCTGGTGAGGATTCTGAGCCTGGATTTAGAGGTCCCATTGCTTTGATGCAGTGTGAATACAAGAAGGTAAATGTACACACATAAAAGAGGGGTGTTTGTCAGACACAAAAGCTGATAGGAAAAAAGCATCAAGAAAACCAGTATAAGCGTAAGCTGTCTCCCAAAAGTGCACCTCTACAGCAGCAACAGCTGGAAGATGCTGTATAGGAACAACAGGCCTGAAATGTTGTTGTGCTGTTGCCATGGGAGTCTGGGAGTAAGATTTGGCCCAGAATGCATTTCTGGCATGAGTTCGTCTTGTGTGAAAGTTCAGACCTGTAGAACGAGGCAATGGGGGCACTGAGAACATCCTTGGTGCCTCCCTTCCCCTGAGTAACTGCTACCTGGGGCCCTCTTATGCTGTTTCCAGAGGAAGCCCACCAGGATGCAGGTGCTACCCTTCCTTATGATGGTAAACCTGATTCTACTTGCACCATTCAACATGTGCTATTTCATATGAAGCATGGTTTTGTGGTGCTTTTCAGGCTAAAAAATCACTTACATTCATTTTACTTTGTATCTTGCCATCCTTAATAACTTAAAATATTAGTAGACAAGCACCACTTGCTTTTTCTGTCCAAGCCTCAAAATCAAAAATGTGTGATTCACTAAAATGTCCAAGGATCCCAAACCCATCAGTTGTGGCACTAATGCAAGATGCGAGGAAACTCACATCCTATTGTAATTTTGACTGAAAAATGAGGAAAGAACTCTTCTAAAAACAAAGACTGAATAATTCAAATCACACTTTTCTGTTTCTCTTCACAGGATGTCTGCAGACACTTCCAGACTATAATAAAGCCATGAAGCACAGGAAACCGCTCTTCATGCCTTGACAACAGGACACTGAGCACATTTACAAAGTGTTCATACCCCTGACGTGTCAGAGGGGCCAGCTGGCTCTGTAGCCTGTTGCTGTGATTCCTTCCAGTTCCACTGATCAGGACCAGGTGATGTGTTTTGCCAAATTTTCGTTTGCACTCTATTTCTTTTCATTTATTCTACAGCTTGACTGCTGCTCGCTTGCTTGCAGTTGGGCACGATACTCACGTGGTTCTGCTCCCGTCTGCCAACAGGACTTTTCATGCAATAAGGCTATTGCTGCAAATTGTTGCCGAAAGCCAGTGTCAGAAACAAAGTGTTTCTACTCAGAACTATGGTGTTTTGGTGATGGGTGAGAGTGGCATTCATTTTCTGTGAGCATTTAGCCATTTAGCTCAGTACAGCTCAGTGAGCGGAGCATCAGAACTGTCACCTGTAAATTCGCTTTGTAATCTGAGGTTTAATATGGATTTTTGTGCAACATTTTCCTGACTGTACTTGCAGTGAAGGATAAAGACAAATGTTGGCTCGAGCTGTGTGAACCCAGTTCCCGTTTGTGCGCAGCCTTTCATTACCAGGAAGTCTTACACATCGACCAGGTGCTGTTGAATTCCAAAGGCTGTGGAGATCCCATTTTGTCATCACTCACCAATTACTGTCATGGACAAAGCAGACTTGACATGGGGAAATTAATAAACAAATCAGAGTAGGGTAATGAGAAAATAAAACAAAATCTTAAAACACCCCCACCCTACCCCGCTTTCTGGGCCCAAATTAGTCCCAAATTCTCTAACTCTTCCCTGCCAGCAGCACAGGAGGACAGGCAAAGGCAGTTGTGGTCAGTTCATCACACACTGTTTCTGCTGCTCCTTCATCCTCAAGGGAGGACACCTCACACTTTCCCCCTGCTCCAGTGCGGGGTTCCTCCAACAGGAGACAGTCCTTCATGAGCTTCTCTAATGTAAGTCCTTCCATGGGCTGCAGTTCTTCACATACTGCTCCAGCTTGGATCCCCCGTAGGGTCACAAGTCCTGCAGCAAACTGTTCCAGTGTGGGCTCCTCTCTCCATGGGGCCACAGGTCTGCTAGTAACTTTTTCCCATTCTTAACTATGTTACCCCAGAGCTGCTACCACCATTGCTGATGGGCTCAGTCTTGGAGCTGGCTGGCACTGGCTCTATCTGGGGATCTTCTAGCAGCTTCACGGTAGAAGCCACCCTTGTAACTCCCAGCTACTAAAGCCTTGCCACAAAGAAACAATACAGTACCTTGGTTTTTTTCCTTAGGAATTCATGGTTTTGTCCTAGAAAGAAGAGTGTGCATAATCTTTCCCCCTTTATCTGAGCCCATCTGATAAACTTAGACTTGATTCAACTCAATTCAACTTCATATTTTAAAATCTTTTGTGTTTTCTGTACAGGCCTCATGACTGCTCTCTTTTAAATCCATTTGTGGTTTCATGCTATAGACATCAAAATTTTACTTGTGATTTAAGTCAGTCTCTGTTCCTTGTTCTCCTCAGTTATTAAAAGCCCAGCCATTCACCAGAGGTTTGTCTTTTGTGGAGCTTTTTGGTCACAGATTCCTTTCTCTCTGAGGGAAGGGTCTCAATGAAGAGCTGTGATTTAAGAATTAATGCAATGGCTCTTTGCAGAAAGCATTCCAAAAAGTTCTTTTCATTTCCTGTTTCCATATGAGGGCTTTTAATGGATTTTTTTTTGGGGGGGAATTGCTATATTTTTGTTGAAATAGGACTGACAATACATTTGGCAGTGCTATCCTGAATATAGGGAAAAGTTAATCCTGACCATTAGAAGCAGGACATTTTATCACACGTGTTTTTACTATTTTCTGTTTCTCTGGTGATAATTGTTCCTCATACTCTTTTCCTGCATGGTAACAAGGAAGAAACTGCACCCAGGCAATTTCTTCTTAAATCCTTCATATCACTTGTTATTTTCCCCATTTGTTGACTCAACCACAGCTTTTCCCTAATTGTTCTACAAACACAAAGAGTATACAGAGGTGCAGTGTATTTCTCCATAACTAGCATCCTTACCCAACCTTTTCCAAAGTGCTTTTCATACTGTTGATGTTACAGATGAATGAAAGCACCGTGCATTGCACCAAGAACTTTATCAGTGCAGAACTGCTACTGATTGCAGTAATGCAAAGCTAATTTGGAAGTATCTAAAAGCATGAACAAGTGCTAGGGAGGAACACATGAGAAGAAGAAAATTAGAAAGTCAAAAGTATGAAGTGCCATTTTAGGACGATACCTGTTGTGAAATAAGAACTAGAAAGATGACCCTTACAGTTGCATGGTGCTAACTACAAAAAGCCTGCAGCTCATGATATTTATCTTAATTTGGCTATGAGAATAGATTTATTTTTTGCTTAGAGGCACTTTCTATTTTGATTTTCTTGATGTGCTTATCTACATGGGAGTTTCTCCCAGTACTTACTGCCAGTGTAATTAGACTGTTCCTGTTGCACTTTTCTGTCAGAATTAGTCTTTCTGCAATAAGGACTTTTTAATGTTTACATAAGACATAAACTAAACTGGACAAAAAAGGCACTTTGAACAAGCAGTGGGGAAGTAATGCTCATGGCACCTTGATCTGACTCCCCTGTGTGCTCCTGTCTGTGGATTCGTACACCAAGTTATGGAGGTGAAATGTCTGTTTTGCAGACATTGGTGGGGAAAGGGGTTAATCTCCCTCTAGCAGTAACATCGCTGCAGTGAGATACTTCATGGGACTGGGCACTTAATGCCGAAGACCAGAACTATCCATGGGGCTTCCTGTAGCTAGTGCTCAGGTCTGACTTGTGAACTTCCTAGGAGGGGATGTCCCAGTGGCTTGTAACTTTAAGGAACACTCTCAGAGGAATGCTGAGCAAATAATTTCCATAATTTCATGAAAAAAATCTACAAAGTATCAGTGTTTTAATGATCACTTATAGAGAAGACTTGGTCTTCCAAAATAATCTAAGGTAAATAAAAGCTTATAGGCAGGTGTTAAGAATGCTTGGCTTTGGGGCAATTAGACCTCTTTTTGATGAAAATTAAAATAACCCAAACCCTAAACATCACTCCTCACAAATGGCAGTTGGGGCAGAATTGAAACTTGATGTTGCTAAACTCTGTGTTTCCTCAGGCAATTTTACAAGTTGATGTATCAGGGAAAACTGTAATCCATCACAGTACTTAGATTAACCTGACATCCTTACAGCTGACGAACACAGACAATGAATGCCAATAACCAGAATTAAAGTTACCTTGGCTGCCAAACGGAAAGTGCCTCAAAATATGTGGAAAATGGCATAGGACCACAAAAAAAAAACAGCCCTGCTAGCTTGTAAGAGAAAGTAAAACACATGCACAGGAGACCTGGAGCCTGATCAGTTCCCACACTCTGCCAATGAAGCTTTTGCCAGAAAGTGATGGGAGAGGCTAACCCCAGTTTGCTGGGCTGCCCAGTAGCATTAGCAGCTCTTAACTGGAACTAGTGTCCATGCAGTTACAGTTGCAAGCTGGTGTTATTTTCAAGGGCTTCCAACCTCAGCCAGGTTTCTGCCTCCATTAGAGTGGTGTACAGCAGAAGCTGCTAACACTCAGCTCATTTTGAGATGACATTTCAGTGGCAACACAGAGGGAGGGTACATGGCATAGGGGCAAGACACCATCAGGGGCAGTGGCTGCTCCTCTGTTCCCCTGCCATCCCATGTGGGTAGGGGCACTCCTGTCTTGAATGGGGAAAACTCCAGTATTGCCTTGAGATTCAGCACAGAGGGTGAACCCTTACTGATTTCACCTTCCTTTTGTGCTTCCCTCACTACAGCCCAGAAACTAGAGTGTAGCTTGATCTCCTCCTTGTCCCCAAGATATGTATGTTTTCACAGGCACAGCCTGCTGACATCACAGAATGGTGTCACTGCCTGGAGATCCTGCTGCATTCGGATGAGGATTCTCATCTCTGGTCTCTACTCTCCCTGGAAATGAGCAGTGTTTCCAGCTGGACACAAACACATGGGCTGTTCTGGGTGTTATCAGCATTTAAGAACTGATTGACTATACTTTGCTGGGAACTAGTGAATGAACAGGGGCAGCCAGTCAATGGGTTATGCTAAAATATACTTGGACTCCTCCTTGCTTCCCATGAGTGCTCACCAGCTATGGCCAACCTGCTATTGCCTCAGATCTTTTTTTCCTGTTAAATGAAATTTGAGTGGTAATTGCTAGCAGTCACTATTTTCTCATTATTAGTATTACTGCATCTGAGAAACACACTTGAAAGGAGATGCAGGACCTGAATAGTCTTCACATAGAAGCACTGGGACGTTTTGTGTTCAGTGTTTCCTTTGCCATTTAATTAATAACTAGCCATATTCCCAAGGAGGCAGAATGCCCATGGCTAGGTATTTGTGTTTTCTTTTAAATTGTTAACCTTAGCATTGACCTGTTAAGATCACTCCACAAAACCCATCATAAAAAATAGCACAGCAAAACTGCTGCTTGCTGAAATTACTGTAGAGAGGGCTCTACAGTAGTAGGAATACTCAAGTAGTGGGAATATTCAAGGCTTACACCAATGAGTCAAATTTGACCACAACATTCATGGGGAAAAACACATTATTTGAAACTGTACCAAGCATTAAACAAAGCAGAAACACGTGTATTGTGCAGCTGCAATGCTAAATATTCAGCTGTTGAGATTTTCCACTTATCATGCAATTGTAAAACAGCTGGAAGTAAGCCACTGAAGTCATTCCAAGCTGAGAGAGGGTACATGTCCCCAGAACCTTTTCCTCACAAGACACCTTAATGATAAGCAAAAGTCACATGTAATTGTTAAAAGAATCAAAATCAGTCTCTTTTTAACATTTGGTGATTAGCCAAAATTTTCTAGGGTATGTGCAGGAAGGGAGGAAGAAAGTATGGGTGGATGGACGGGTGGATGGGTGGATGGATGCATGGATGGGTGGATAGATAGATGGATGGGTGGATGAATGGATAGATGGATGGATGGATGGATGGGTGGATGGATGGATGGATGGATGGATGGATGGATGGATAGATGGATGGGTGGATGGATGGATGGATGGATAGATGGATGGGTGGATGGATAGATAGATGGATGGATGGATGGATGGATGGGTGGATGGATGGATGGATGGGTGGATGGATGGATGGATGGATAGATGGATGGGTGGATGGGTGGATGGATGGATGGGTGGATGGATGGATGGATGGATAGATGGATGGGTGGATGGGTGGATGGATGGATGGGTGGATGGATGGATGGATGGATAGATAGATGGATGGGTGG
>NDXB01014402.1:5048-16029 GCA_002631895.1 Agapornis roseicollis
GTCCAACCTGGCCTTGAGCACTGCCAGGGATGGGGCAGCCACAGCTTCTCTGGGCCATCACCCTGGGCCAGCGCCTCAGCACCCTCCCAGGGAACAGCTTCTGCCTCAGAGCTCAGCTCAGTCTCCCCCCTCTTCGGGCAGGTTCAAGCCATTGCCCTTGGCCTGGCCCTACAGGCCCTTGGCCCAAGCCCCTCTCCAGGTTTCCTGCAGCCCCTTTAGGCCCTGGAGCTGCTCTCAGGGCTCCCCTTCAGGAGCCTTCTCTTCTCTCCCCCAGGCTGCCCCAGCCCAGCTCTCTCAGCCTGGCTCCAGAGCAGAGCTGCTCCAGCCCTCACAGCAGCTCTGTGGCCTCCTCTGGACTTGCTCCAATGGCTCCATGTCCAGGCTAAAGCTGTTTAGGTGGGGGTATGGAATCTCTTTGGGGTGTTCTAAATGAGTTCAGCAGTATGTTCTGGGGAGATAATAGCACTGAATAATGTACTTAGCAAGACTCCTCCAGTACAGAGTTAGACTCTGGAGCAGAAATACCTTTGTACAGGGTGATACAAAGCTAATGTTTGGTGTTTTTTACCCTCCTGCAGATCACCTGTCTTGATATCTCCAGTGGTGGAGGACTTGGTGTGTCTACCAGCACAGACGGGACCATGAAAATTTGGCAGGCTGCGAATGGAGAAATAAGAGTAAGAGCATCTAGCTTTGTTCTGAGTGCTCTGTGACATTATTAAAGTCATTTAGCCCTGACTTTGGTGAGGCTGTCCACATGTTGAGGTCTAGGGAAGGCAAAAGTCATGGAATGGTCTGGATTGGAAGGGACCTTAAAGCTTCTCCAGCTCCAACCCCTTCCACAGGCAGGGACACCTTCCAGTGGAGCAGCTTGCTCCAAGCCCCTGTGTCCAACCTGGCCTTGAGCACTGTGAAGGATGGAGCATTCACAGATTCCTTGGGCAGCCTGGTCCAGTGCCTCACCGAACATCNCCCCTTCCACAGGCAGGGACACCTTCCAGTGGAGCAGCTTGCTCCAAGCCCCTGTGTCCAACCTGGCCTTGGACACAGAGATCTCATTTAAATCTACAGTGTGGCCTTTGAATGGAAAGCTAATTCAAATTTGGCATCTCTGAAGTTTTAAGTCAGATCTGTGGAAAGCATGGCTTCTCCCAAGGGAAATGATGCTCAGCAATCTGGAGAGGAGTCTCAGCGTGAAAATAAGGATGGGTCCTTAGGGATGACAGCTAGAATGTGGAAGATAACTGACAGCTCCTAACCTGTGTGCTACAAGCACTGAATGTCTTCTGCAGTAGAGAATAGGTGAGGAGAAGGCTCCTGGCTCTGGTGGATTAACCACATCATGGCTTGTTGCCTTCCGAGTTAATGGTTCATGTGGAGCTTGACCTATCAACTGCTTGCTTGGTAGAGGATAAAGACATTTAACCTCTGGCTAGAAACAAATGTAGTATCCTTTATTGTACAATCAGTTACTCAAATGATAGAGGGAGACCCAAAGTGTGCCTGCTGCCTCTTGGACTGTCCCAAATGCAGACAAGTCTATTCCAGGAATACACACTCAGAGGATTTGAGCTTAATTCTCTGCCCACATGGAAGCACCAAGTTTTCCAGTGTCATAGGTCAAAAACTGCTTGGCATAAAGATGATAACAATGGAACTAGCACCTAGTTCTTTGTTTTTCCAGAGACTATTGGAAGGCCATGTGTATGATGTGAATTGTTGCAGGTTTTTCCCATCTGGCCTCGTGGTTCTGAGTGGGGGAATGGATGCCCAGCTAAAGATCTGGTCAGCAGAAGATGCCAGCTGCGTGGTAACATTTAAAGGTCACAAAGGAGGTACTTAGCCTTTCCAGTGCTTCATCTGCCGTGTGTGTAATTGCTTTGGACCTGAGGGCTGATGTTCAGTCACCAGCCTGCTGCACTTTGTGCTCTGCATTTGTATTAGATGCCCACAGTAGCTTTTGCAAGCTCCCAGAACATAAATAAGATTAGTAGCTGTATTAGACAGATGAAACCGTTTATCTCACCATTTTCTTGCATTTTCTTCATGAATTAAGATTAAAAGAGGGAGGATGCAGTCCATTAGCCTGTGGTGAGTGCCAGAGGTGAAAGCAGAGGGCATTCTTCTCCTCCAGAGCTCCGACCTGCATTCAGTAGCCTTGCTGCCTGCACTGGAAATGCCTCTGCTTGCACCAGAACACCTTGTTCAGCTTTAGCTGCTCCAGAACCTCTTTCTTTTGGTTTTGTTGCTTGTTTTTCATTCTCCTTGCTCAGAACAGCAAATAGGAGCTTATTATGGACTTGTAGAACTCAGGCAGTTACCTGCCTCAAGGACGCGTGCTGTTTGAAGTGAGTAATGCAGAACAAGAGGTGCTGCAAGGACACTTAAGTGATTATTACTTAAGAAGAGCTGGAATAAGCTTGTTCACCCCTGTAGTGAGGGCATATGTTCAGCTCTGCCTCTGCTGATGGTCTTGCTGCTGAAAATGAGAGTAAATTCTTCACCCTCCTTGTGTCCTTGTGTTGAAGATGCACTGACCACCTTACATGGTGAGTTTAGTGCTCTTCCTTGCAGGAGGGTCTGCACTAGAAACTGCTCCAGTTGACAATTAGTCCTAGGGAAGAACTGCAAGGGATGGAAAACGGGCTACCCAGAAGGGCTCCTGGAGCTGTGATCAGCCAGGTTTCTTTACAGAGCCTCTGTTAATCCTTAGAAAGCAGATTTGGGTTTCCAGGACCCTTTGTTCAGAAGCAATGTGGATTCTGACATACTGCTTAAGCATGCTCCTCTTTCGCTCTTTGTTTACACCAGGCCCAGAGCACAGTGGCCAGTGATGCTGTCTTGTCATGGCAGGTGGTTGCTTCCAAGTGAGTTGTGGATGTGGCATCAGATGCCCCAAACCCTGCCCCACATTACCTTCTCCCTGAGCAACTAACTGCTCCATACAGTTCTCCCTGAGCAACTAACTGCTCCGTACAGTTCTCCCTGAGCAACTAACTGCTCCGTACAGTTCTCCCTGTCTCCCAAGTGCTGGTGTTATTGGACAGGTCCATGTGGCTGCCCAAAACTTGATTAACTCAAAAACTCCTCTTCTACTGAACCTGCTGCTGTTCTCATGTGATTCCTTTGTGTGAATTTAAAACACTTTGCTCTAAATGTCCATCAAACCAAAGGCAGCAGACAGCCTAACACAGCTTTGGTCACAACACCACCGCCTGGCTCCTGACAGCTCCAGTGTTGCCTTTATTCCCTGCTTATAACTCCAGCCCAAGCTGCTGCAGGCTGTGTGCATGGCTTGTCCTGTCATTTGAGCTTGTCATGTTTAATGACTGCTTCTGTAGGGAAAGTGTCAATTAAACCTTCAAACCATCTGACTGTTCCCTTCCAAAATGTGTGGAGTTGTTTTTCAGAGCTAGACTTGACAGCCCACACTGAAATAAAGTAGTGATGGGACATCAGCACCTGCAAAAACTGCTCTTGTCATGTTTCTATAGCCAGATAAGGGGATGCTGCTTGCTCCTCGCAACTTTTGGGATTGTCCAGAGCTGGACTTGGCACATTTTAAGTGCTGGGCCAGGCTGCTTTCTCCTCAAGGTTAATCCTGGAGGTAGAAACTGTGGAATCGGCTCACTCTGAAGCTGATTGTTTTATTGGCAATGCCTTGCCTTTGTGCCAAATGATGGCTCCAGCTCCATATGGCTCTCTGAGAGCTGCTCTCTTCCACATACACTTCTTTCTAGACACTGTGGGTCCCTACCCTATATTGCACCGCACTTGATTTGGCTCTGATGGCTGGTGGCACTCTGGGGACAGTGCCTTGGGATCTGAGATGCGCTGTGTGCATTCCATGCTCTCTGAACATGTGGCTTTGCTTTGCTGCAGGTATTTTGGACACAGCCATTGTGGATCGGGGAAGGAACGTGTTGTCCTGCTCCAGGGATGGCACTGCCCGGCTCTGGGACTGCGGGAAGTCTGCCTGCCTGGGGGTCATTGCTGACTGCGGCTCTCCTGTCAATGGCATTGCTGTGGGCACTGCTGAGAGCTCCCTCAACCTGGGCACGCCTGAAACTGCTCCAAGTGAGAATCCTTTCCTTAACATTCATCTTTGAGGGAAGCCCTGAGGAGCAGGACTTGGGATGTTGGGTGAGACCAAGCTCCCCATGACCCGGCTTTAGTGTGCCCTTGAGCTCAGAACACCCCCCCTTGTGCTGGGGGCACCCCCCAGAGCGTGAGCAGTAGCTCAGGGAGGGGATCCTGCTCCTCTGCTGGGCTCTGGGGAGACCCCCCCTGCAGCCCTGCTCCAGCTCTGGGGCAGCAGCACAAGAGGGACGTGGAGCTGTTGGAGCGAGGGCAGAGGAGGCCATGGAGCTGGTGCGAGGGCTGGAGCAGCTCTGCTCTGGAGCCAGGCTGAGAGAGTTGGGCTGGGGCAGCCTGGGGGAGAGAAGAGAAGGCTCCTGAAGGGGAGAGCTAAGAGCAGCTCCAGGGCCTAAAGGGGCTGCAGGGAACCTGGAGAGGGGCTTGGGCCAAGGGCCTGTAGGGCCAGGCCAAGGGCAATGGCTTGAACCTGCCCAAAGAGGGGGGAGACTGAGCTGAGCTCTGAGGCAGAAGCTGTTCCCTGGGAGGGTGCTGAGGCGCTGGCCCAGGGTGATGGCCCAGAGAAGCTGTGGCTGCCCCATCCCTGGCAGTGCTCAAGGCCAGGTTGGACACAGGGGCTTGGAGCAAGCTGCTCCAGTGGAAGGGGTCCCTGCCCGTGGCAGGGGGTTGGGACTGGATGATCTCCAAGTTCCCTTCCATCCCAACCCAGTCTGGGATTCTAATTCCCCTGTCCCAGACTACTTAGGTCTGTCGCCACTAATCCTAAGCATATGGCATACTGCTGTGTGCCTTTTTATCACTGAGGGACTAGAATGGGGTCACCAGTAAGAACACTTCAGTCCTGAAAAGGAATTGAGCCTTATCAGGCAGTTGGAATGGTTACAACCTAGGGTCTCCTTGCTGGTGTCTTAGGCTCTGGAGGGATGTGACTTTAGATTCAGCAGGGATGCTCCAAACCAGCAGGTTTTGGTACCAAGTTGTTGCCTGGCCACTGCTGGAATTCACCATTGTCCTTTCATCAGGTGAACGTGAAATTGGAACAGAAGGGAAAATCCTGCTGCTGGCTCGAGAGGACAAGAAGCTTCAAGGAGTGGGTCTGCAGAGCAGGCAGCCGGTGAGGAGTGGGGCTGCCACAAGTACCTGCCTGGGAGGGTGTTCTGGTGCTGCTCCAAAACCACCTCCAGGGCCTGTCTCTTGTTCCTCTTGTGCTCCTGTTTGTAACTGCTGTTATAGGCTGTGCAGAGCTCTGGGATGAGGAATGAAACCACATTAAACCTAGATGGTTTATCTGGCTCATTATCTAGACAAAGAAACTGGTTAGCATGATCCCTGCTCCATTCCCCACGTGGCACAGAAGGGGACAGATCCAGGCTGGAGACAGGGAATAGCTAATCATCCCTTTGGTCTTACCCTGCCCTGTTCTCCCCTGTACATGTTCCCTGGAGGAGAAGCTAAAACCTGGTGCAGTAAAAGGATGTTTTCTCTCCTTCCTACTGCCAGATTTTTATGTGGGGGTTTTGAGTAAGAATTATTCCTCATTTAACCCTGATGTGGGGAGGACACTACTTAAACAGAGGCCAGTAGATGTCATTGTGAAGCAGGAACTTGAGGCTGTCTCATACAGCCAGGGTGTAAAGTTGCTGTTTATTCTGCAGGTGGGACCTCAGGTGGTCACCGGGACTTCTCCCTCCTCTTAGCAAAGGGAAACGGAGCTCATAGATGTCAGGTACTGAGGATCTTCCCAGGCCCATCCTGGGCAGAGGGTTGGAACTAGATGTTCTTAAGGTCCTTTCCAACCCAAACCATTGTGTAGGTCTGTGTAGCAGATCAAACTGCTTGTGGTGGTTGTGGAGAGTAAAAGCTGGGTGGAACAGATGAGCTCCCTGTGGTCAGTGAGATGGCAGTGTCTGAGGATCAGTTCCCTGTCACTGTGTGCCACATCCCTGCTCCAGAGGAGGCCCAGGAGCATTCATTGGTTGCAGTGTCTCTACTGAGACATCGAAACTGGTCCTGGAGCACTGTTCTCATCTTGAGGGGTTGTTAACCTACCTCTGGGTTTGCCACTTCATGCCATGACTCATGGAAGCAGCTGTATGAACTTGTAAATAAATGATGGCTTCCTCCTGGGTGTCCTGTGTCCTTCTCTGTGTGTAACACTTGCATTTGTTCCTGTGTTCACAGGTGTTCCTCTTTGTGGGATCTGATGCATTCAACTGCTGCACATTCCTCTCAAGTACCTATATCCTGGCAGGGACTCAGGATGGGAACATTTATCAGCTGGATGTGAGAAACACAAAGTGAGTGAGTGAGGGCTTGGGGCTGCTAGTATTTAACTACATCTCTTTCCCATTTGTTTGGGAAAGAGAGCCAGATTGGGGGTCATCCACCTTGTAAAGGGTGGATATGGCCCAAGCCATGGCACCATGAGCTTCTGAGTCACTCCACAGCCATTTCTTTCTCTTGGGCAGGACAAATCTGCTCAGGTTGGTGAGGTCATGGGATGTTCTCTGGCAAATGCCTCCTAAAAGCTCTGGAGCCAGGCTGAGAGAGCTGGGCTGGGGCAGCCTGGAGAAGAGAAGGCTCCTGAAGGGGAGACCTGAGAGCAGCTCCAGGGCCTAAAGGGGCTACAATTGGCCTATAGAGGAGTTTTGGACCTCATCTTGGAGCAAGCTGCTCCAGTGGAAGGTCTCCCTGCCCGTGACAGGGGTTGGGACTGGATGAGCTTTAAGGTCCCTTCAACCCAAACCACTCTGGGATTCTGTGTATTTTCTGACCATGACCTTGCTTGCTTCTTTGTGTTCACACACCGGAATGGGCTCTTGCCTATGAACCATAGTACTCATCCCTTGTTTCTGCTCTGTTTTCCAGTGCTCCCATCCAGGTCATCCATCGCTCAGGAGCACCAGTGCTCTCTCTGCTCCCATACCGAGATGGATTTATTGCCAGTCAAGGTAACTCCAGTACTGTGTGCTATAATAGAATGGAAGAGCTTTGTGCTCTCCGAGTATTGCCCTCTGGCATGCAAGTGGTTGTAGGAGAGGCTTGGACAGTGCCCATGGCAAAAAGGTGATGTTGTAGGAGCTGTGTTACATGGTTGCTTTCTGCCTTGTGATTTCCACTCTCCACCTCCCTTGTGTTCCTCCAAAATAGGGCTTCCAAGGTGCGTCTCAACCCTCGGAGCCTTTTCCTGTCCTCAGCACATTTCCCTCTTGCTATGGGCTTCATACCCTGTGATCAGGTGTTTGATGGACCTGTTTGTAACCAGGAGCATGGCTTATTGCACTGATTGCCCGGTGTTCCTCATGCTTGGTGTGTCCTGCTTGTGTAGGTGATGGAACCTGCTTTATCATTCAGCAAGACCTCGATTACGTCCTGGATCTCACAGAAGCTGACTGTGACCCTGTGTACAAGGTAAGGACTACAGGGTGTTACCCCAGCTGTAGGGAAAGGTGATGCCAGGTACCATGAGCTGCCTTTATCTTGGAATTTGGCAGCCCTCACAACACATTCCATCACGAAATCCACTTTTAAGCTTAGTGGTTTCTTCCTGCCTGAATAATCTCTGTATTCTGCATAACTCCACTGGTGTTATCTCCATCATGCAGGAGCCAGACTGAAGCAGTGGAGGAGCCTGGTTGTTGGTATAATGGTGTTTCTATAAAGAATATGAATTAATCATACTGAGAAGATCATGAGGGTGAAAGCAGCAGCTTGGTGCTCTCTGTCCTTTCTCATCCCCTGGTGACTTGAGACCAGAAACTAGGTCTTGTCATTGCGGTCCCCACTCTGCCTGTGCTGCTCAGGGATCCCTGAGCTCAACCCAGTGGTGCCAGTGGGAATTAGCTCTTGTTTTGACCCATTCCAGCTCCATAGTGCAGTTCTCCCACTCCTAGCCAGCACATCCCCTCATGATTAACACTGTGCCTCGAATAGAGGCTGAGATTTGACCTGCGCAACTCATTGACATGAGGAAAGCTTGAGAAAAGCATGGAAAAAGTCATTTTCCCTTTTGGATCTAAGAGGAAAACATTGAGCACTCACCTCGTCCCTAGCCTCCTGGTGAACCCTTGAACTGACCTTTAAATGCTGCTTCAGAAGTCACTCACCTCTTCCCTCTTCTATAGATGTCCAAAAGGAAAACTAATCCCAGAGGGTTTCAGCTGTTCCTTGGGAAGCACTGTGTTTCAATACTGCTTTCCCCCTATTTTTTCCAGGTGGCTTCCTGGGAGAAGCAGATTTACACGTGCTGCAGAGACGGGATAGTGAGGAGATACCAGCTTTCTGATCTTTAAGTGTTTGGGGCGACCACGTAGCCGAGGGAAGAGTCCAAAGATCTCTTCGAGCTGGTTTTCCTGTGCAGCGTGTGATGGGATATAGGAGTTTCGGAGGCCACTGGGATCGCCAGGCTGCGTAGAGGGGAGTCTGGGACACGTGTGTTATCCTATGACAGCACAGCTTTGATTGTCTGTAGTGGGAGAGCAGCTCCCTGGTGTTGGGGGAGGGGTTTGTGTGCCACCGATTCCTTTGCAGTGCTGGAAATCGCTGTTTCTAGGCAAAGAGGTGGAAACGGAGGGGGGTTGGGAGGGTGAGGAGGGTGATGTCTCACCGCGTGCACTGAAATAAAGCCGCTGCTTTGATAACCCCCGCAGTGGAAACCGGGATGTCCCATGGAAACTTGGGATTTCAATGGAAAACGAGGAACGGCTGGGGGCAGCGGCGAACTACAACTCCCATGCTGCCCCGCGCGGGCCCGGACCGGAAGCGCCGGCTGGCCGCGCTGTCTCCATAGCAACGCGCCGCCATGGGGCAGGACTACTACGGGGTGCTGGAGCTGGGCCGCGGGGCCACCGATGCCGACATCAAGAAGGCGTGAGGGGACCTCGGGGGGACCCCGGGGCCTGGGGGGGGGACCCCGGGAGGTGGGGGTGGGGATGGGGGGAACCCTCGTGTGTGCCCCGGGGCTTGGCTCCTCACAGCAGCGGCGCGGCCGCGGGGTTGTGGTGCCCGGGCCATGGCCGCGGTGTGAGGGTGCGTTCCCCGGTCCCGGTCCCGTTACAGGTACCGGAGGTTGGCCCTGAAGAACCACCCCGTGAAATGCAGGGAGCCCTGGGCCCAGGAGAGGTTCCGGCAGCTGGCGGAGGCCTACGATGTGCTCAGTGACCGTAAGGGAGGGTCCGGGGGGGGGCCCCATCACTGCTGCAGCCAGGGGCAGGGCTGCTGCCTCCATAGAGGGGCTGGGTTGGGAGGGACCTTAAAGCTCATCCAGCTCCAGCCCCTGCTCCCACGGGCAGGGACCCCTTCCACTGCAGCAGCTTGCTCCAAGCCCCTGTGTCCAACCTGGCCTTGAGCACTGCCAGGGATGGGGCAGCCACAGCTTCTCTGGGCCATCACCCTGGGCCAGCGCCTCAGCACCCTCCCAGGGAACAGCTTCTGCCTCAGAGCTCAGCTCAGTCTCCCCTGTTTCAGTCTGAACCCATCACCCCTTGTCCTGTCACTGCAGTCCCTAATGAAGAGTCCCTCCCCAGCATCCCTATAGGCCCCCTTCACACACTGGAAGCTGCTCTGAGGTCTCCACGCAGCTTCTCTTCTCCAGGCTCAACAGCCCCAATGTTCTCAGCCTGGCTCCATCCAGGAGCTGCTCCAGCCCTTGCTCATCCTCATGGCCTTGCTCCAACAGCTCCATGTCCTTCTTATGTTGGGGACCCCAGAACCCCAGTGCTGCAAGTGGGGTCTATTGCTGGACACAGAGTGGTGGGGATCCCCCCTCTTCCCCCAGCCCCTGTCCAAATAAAACCTGGACCTCTGGCCTGAGATTCCCAACTCCTCCTCGTTCCCTAAGCTATGAAGAAAGGCATCTATGACAAGTTTGGAGAAGAGGGGCTCAAAGGTGGCATCCCCCTGGAGTTTGGTGATGACAACGCCTGGAGCGATGGATACGTGTTCCACAACGACCCCCACAGAGTCTTCAAGGAGTTCTTTGGTGGAGACAACCCCTTTGCAGGTACACGGAGGGCTCTGGTGTGGTCCAGGACCCATCTGGGGCTGCCACCATGAGAGCTTGATGCCTTGCAGGGCTGTTTCCCTGCCCAGTGACTCTGGTGCTGCTGGTTCCTGGGGGTTAGATCCCGCTTGGCCGCACTCTCAGGTGGGTGGCAGCCCTGAGGGTGTGAGTTCAGCCTCCCTGCCCTCCCCATAGGCTGTTGTGAGCCTTGTCATGGAGGATTTCCATCCCCAACCCCAAAGAGGGCTGGGGTTGCTGAGACGCCATAAACACGGGAGCAAGATGAAACCACTTCAGCCAGAGCGGGACGGTGCTCACAGGCAGGAGCAGAGGGGAGGTTTCTGCCTGTCGAGGTGTATTTGGGGTGCTCATCTTCCACAGGAGACCCCACGGGCTCCCTGATCCAAGTGCAATGACCCCCTCTGCCTGTTCCCACAGAGTTCTTTGCTGAGGATGGCTCAGAGCTGATCATGCCCTTCGGGGGGCTGCGAGGCCGAGGAGCCATGAAGCAGGACCCGCCGGTTGTGAGGGATCTGTACCTGTCCCTTGAAGACCTGTTCCATGGCTGCACCAAGAAGATCAAGATCTCCCGCAGGGCAGTGACCGTGGGGCCAAACGGGAGGCTGGAACCGTCCCCTCCTGGAGAGGGGCTTTGGCCCAGGAGGTGCTGTGAAAGCTGGTGGGGAGGCAGGGCTCAACCTGGAGCTGCGCTGTCCTGGGGAGGAGCAGGACTTGGGGTGCTGGGTGAGGAGCAGCTCCCCATGACCCGGCTTCAGTGCGCGCTGGAGCCCAGAACCTCCCCATGTGCTGGGGGCACCCCCAGAGCGGGAGCAGCAGCTTAGGGAGGGGATCCTGCCCCTCTGCTGGGCTCTGGGGAGACCCCCC
>NDXB01014403.1:0-46918 GCA_002631895.1 Agapornis roseicollis
GGTTGCTTTCTGGGCTGCAAGCGCACACTACAGCCGGCTCATGTTCATTTTCTCATCAACCACCACCCCCATGTCCTTCTCTGCAGGGCTGCTCTCAATCTCCTCTCTGCCCAACCTGTAGCTGTGCCTGGGACTGCTCCAACCCAGCTGTAGGACCTTGCACTTGGCATGGTTAAACTTCATGAGGTTGGCANCATGTCCTTCTCTGCAGGGCTGCTCTCAATCTCCTCTCTGCCCAACCTGTAGCTGTGCCTGGGACTGCTCCAACCCAGCTGTAGGACCTTGCACTTGGCATGGTTAAACTTCATGAGGTTGGCACCAGCCCACCTCACAAGCGTGTCAAGGTCCCTCTGGATGACATTCCTTCCCTCCAGCGTATCCACCAAACCACACAGCTTGGTGTCATTGGCAAACTTGCTGAGAATGCACTTAATCCCACTGTCCATGTCAGCAACAAAGATGTTGAACAAGACCGGTCCCAACACCGATCCCTGAGGGACACCACTCGTCACTGGCCTCCAGCCAGACACTGATCCAGGGACACCTCACACTAAACCATGTCACCCAAGGCTTCATCCAACCTGGCACTGAACACTGCCAGGGATGGAGCACTCACAACTTCCTTGGGTAACCCGTTCCTGTGCCTCACCACCCTAACAGGAAAGAATTTCTTCCTTATATCCAATCTAAACCTCTCCTGTTTAAGTTTGAACCCGTTACCCCTTGTCCTGTCACTACAGTCCCTAATGAAAAGTCCCTCCCCAGCATCCCTATAGCATAAATCAGAACAATCTAAATTTTATCAATTTTGAACTGGCAAAAGCTCACTTCTTTTTAAGCAATTATAAATTCACAAAACCTTATTTTAGGGTGCCAATATTGAATACATGTTTAGAAGAAAACAGAACAATTACTGTATTTTTTCCATGTTTCCAGTCATAGCCAAGCATTACTACAGACATGCATTTTCTTCATCAATAACCAGAAAATCAGTATATCACCTACAAACATAACACAACAGACAACCTCATCCATTCTTACTGACAGATTTGAGAACCTTGTCCATTATGTTAACTCTGATCCAAACTTAGACTTTCAACATAACCAGATAGTAGGTAAGTGGTCACATTATCATTATAAAGCTTGTGATTTTTTTAAATAAAAGCTTAGCAGAATGCAATATGTATGATCCCAGAGTTTTGCTTTAAAAACCAAACCAAAACAAAACAGAAAATCACAAAAGTAGAACACAAATTACTCCCATGGTGGGATTTACCAGCGTCCTATGGCAAGAAAGCAGGAACCCTAAATGTTTACAAGCCTATGCTCACTGGAACTTTTCCCATGAAAAGTGGGTGTCAGCTGTGTAGAAAGAGACAAATTAAGAAGGTTCTGTTCTGTCCTTGATGTGTGTGCAGACTTTAACATCAATTGCGGTCATTAATCAAGAGAAGAATGGGCTCCCAAGCCTGCTGTAATTTGATGTTTGTGTCTCATCAGGTATCCCAAGCACTGAGCAAACACACACCCAGCTACTGACAATGACGTATCGCCTTGCTCTTAGCTCAGTCATAGGCCATATGCTTGAACTGAAAGAAAGCTGACAGCTAAGACAGGACATCAATTATTGTCATCCAGCCATATACCAAAACACACATGGGTTTGTACCAGCTTCCCTGCCACATCACTACAACAACTCATTAAGTGTTCCATATTTAAAGCCCATGCTTTCCTTCAGAAACCATAATTAATGCAGTTCACACAAGCTCAGGTCAGGCAAGGATGTAGCCTCCAAAGGCTACTACAGTTCAAGCTGACACCACTGTAGCTAGCCCTTAGAAAGCTGCTTCTGCAACTGGCATCTCTTTGGAATTAAATGGGGATTCAAAACACACTTTCTAACTCCTAATATAAATACATGTGAGAAAATGATCATCTAAAAATTGTTTACTGTCTTGGATTAGAATGAGTTTTAACTCTGAAGTCTTTAGCTATGGCTGAAGAGACATTCAGAACCCAGCCCATGGAAAACATCACATCTCAAACTACTGGGGTAGTAACATGGTAAACTGAACACAAAGCTCTTATTTCTGACTGGTAGCGACAGGCTAAAAATGTGCAAACTCCACTCCCCAAACCTCTTTTAATATGAGAAAATAGTGCCTTGAGATTTTTAGCCTGAGTACTTGATTATTGCTTGACTTTCCGAAATACGTATTTTACCATTATTCAAGAATCATAACTAGAGTTCGAAAGAAAATTACAGCATATACATTCCTTGTGTTCACTGCTGCAATTTCTCAGACATTAAAGCAGAATGAGCATGGAAACTGGAAGTGGCATAGATGCAAAGAATCATATGTAGAATGAAGAAAAAATACATTTAAAATATTTCGTTATGTGAAATAGCTATTAATACACTGGAAAACAAACCTTGGAAAATCACATGATAACAGGTATTTATAGATTTCCTGTATTGAAACAGGATGATCAATTTCAATGTCTTCTATTTCCCCAATGTTTTTGGTGACTCTTGAGCTTCCTATTTCACCATTATTTTCCACAGTTCAACATGCACATTGTAGCATTAATCTTTAAATCAATCATTATAAACTGTCCTGGGTTCAGCAGTTGCAGTCAGTTTTTCTTCTCTTTAGTAGCTGTGTTTTGACTTAACCCGGGAACAAGGCTGATCAGGCCGATGTTTTTGGTTGTTGCTGAGCGATGTTTGCCCTGACCAAGGACTTTGTGAGCCTCATGCTCTGCCGGGGAGGAGGGGAAGCCGGGAGGAAGGAGGGACAGGACTGTACTGACAGGACCAAACTGACCAAAGAGGTATTCCATACCATAGCACGTCATGCCCAGGATGTAGCTGGGAGTGATCCGGAAGGTCTAGCTCTCTCGGGGTGGTTGAAAGAGGTGGTCGGTCAGCACTCGGTTGGTGGGGTGTCGTGAGTTACCTGTCGGTGGCTGATGGGATGCTGTATTCTTTTCCTTTATCATTATTATTATTGTTGGTAGCAGCAGTGATTTGTGTTATACCTTAGTTACTAAACTGTTCTTATCTCAACCTGTGGAAGTTGCATTCTTTTGATTCTCCCCCCATCTCTCTGGAAGCAGGGGAGGGCAAGAAAGGGGGGTTGAGTGAGTGAACGAGCTGCGTGGTTGCTTGGGTTTAAACCACGACATAAACCCTTCAATACTGATGGGCTTGCTTTAAAAAATAAATAATTAAATCATAAAACAAACACACCTCACAAACTAAAGGTTGCTGAAAGCTATATGGAAAAAAGGATTTTTTTGTAACTTAGAATGGAAAACTTTTTTTCCTGATGTAGTAAAACTTACTTTCTGTGGCTTAACAATAAGACAACTGAATTTATTAAGTTTTTAGTAAGTTCTAAGGTTTGTAGATTTGTTCTTCAAAACTTGCATTAGCTGTTTCTAACAATATAAACTTAAACAAATTATATTAAAGAGTATGAAAACATACATTTCATGGTAGATTAGAAACGCAACTTTGTTTTCATGGTATTTGCATTCCTGCATAAGGATTTCTTCTTTTTCCCACATACTGAGTAAAATATTGGGATTAAACAAAACATGAATGAACTTTTGCAATAAATAATTCTAATTTTAAACCCCACTTTCAAAAAGGAGTTAAAGATACTTATCTATTGATACTATGAGAGTATATACAAGCCTCATTTTAAAAAGTTCTTTCTGGTACCGATTTCATAGAATCGTAGAATAGTTTGGGTTAGAAAGGACCTTAAGATCATCTAGTTCCAACCCCCCTGCCATGCGCAGGGACACCCCACACTAAACCAGGTCACTCAAGGCTCTGTCCAACCTGGCCTTGAACACTGCCAGGGATGGAGCACTCACAACTTCCTTGGGCAACCCATTCCAGTGCCTCACCACCCTCACAGGAAAGAATTTCTTCCTTATATCCAATCTACACTTCCCCTGTTTAAGTTTTAACCCGTTACCCCTTATCACTGTAGTCCCTAATGAAGAGTCCCTCCCCAGCATCCCTATAGGTCCCCTTCAGATACTGGAATGCCGCTATAAGGTCTCCACGCAGCCTTCTCTTCTCCAGGCTGAACAGCCCAAACTTTTTCAGCCTGTCTTCATACAGGAGGTGCTCCAGTCCCCCGATCATCTTTGTGGCCCTCCTCTGAACTTGTTCCAACAGCTCCATGTCCTTTTTATGTTGAGGGCACCAGAGCTGCACACAATACTCAAATCACAAGAGCAGAGTAGAGGGGCAGGATCACCTCCCTCGACCTGCTGGTCATGCTCCTTTTGATGCAGCCCATTTTTGAAAAGTAAATTCTTTAGAAATACACCTAATATATCCAAATGAGACACACAGAGAAGCTACTAAATACCACTGACACTGGCAATTGTTGCCTGCATCATGTGTGAATTCCCCTTAGAGCTCTAATTGTGGGCAGAATTAGCTCAGAAGGCTGTGCATTTGCTATAGACTAAATCACAATTATTGCAAAGTGAAGACAATTACTGCACAGCAGCTGAGGCTTGGTAACATATAGCCCTGAAGCAACTTCTCTGTGTAACTTAGCCCTAAGTGATATTGAAAATCCATGTGGTTAAGGCTCTTTAAGGGCTTTGAAACTAAGATCAAGTTGCCTAGTAAAAAGTAGGTTGTTTTCAAATTTGTAACTTTAAGTAATATTGATGTTTGCTATGACTTTTGGGGTTGGTTCCCCTCCCTCCCCCTGTTTTATTTTGTTTATTTCTTCAGCTCTCAGTGTTGATCTTACCTATTTGAGGAGGTATAATTCAAAAACTGTTCTCTGCCACCTCTATAGAATTTTTATTGTTGTTTTAATCTTATGTGGTTTTTCACAATTTTGAGGTTTGGTTTTTTTGGGACTTTTTTCTGAAACTGGAGAAATAATTGGTAAAAATGATACAAAACCTGTATTAAATTTTGATCACGATTTGAGAGTGGAGGGTGACTAGTATTTGAACTGGCATGTTAAGAATTCAGAAGAAAGAAAATAAAGATGCTTTTTTGTTTGATGTCTGTTCAACATTTTTCTTATCTATCAGCCCTCAAAACTAAGCATGAAATCTGTTTCTCACAATGGATTCTTTCTCATGTCTCATTCCTGGTAGTACATGAAGAGTTGGATTTCAGTTTTATTTACTTGGTGTTAGGTTCATAGTTTTTCATTGTGTTTCTGATTTTTCACTCAAATACGCTCATCATACTGCTCACTGAATTGTTATGAGGTTCACAAGTATGCAAGCATAATATACACTGATCTATTTTGAATTACTGATGGAAATGTTTTATAAAAAAAGAAATCCACAGGAAAAATAAGGGTTTCTTTTAAAGTACCCACTTATTCTCAAGGCTTAATTCTGTTGTATTGTTAGTGTTTGGGGTTTGATGTGGTTTTGTTTTTTTTTTCGTTAACTTGGATATTCATAAGGAAGCCTGAAATAAGTTGGTTAGTTTGAAAAGATGCTTTTACAGAAGTATTTTAACAGGGTAGTGTTTGTTTTCTTTGTATTTTCCTAACCGTTATTTTATTGCACACATCGAAATAGGCTAAGATTGAACAGAATAGGAAAAGCCAACAACAGTTCCTATTCTATGTGGAAGCTCATTCTACCATTTCAGCCTCTCTCAAGTACAAGGTCTTCATTCTTTTGATAGAAAGTTCTAGGGTACCTGATGTATACAACTTTGGCTTACTCTCTATCTCACACATATGTGGTAATAACTGAAATTGCCACCTAAAAAAGCCATACTGTAATGACACAGCTTCAATTTCGTAAGGTGCTCGTGCCTTAGTAAAGCATATTATTGGGAAATGAAGACAAGGAAAGCGTGCACAATTCATGATCACCCACAGCACAGGGATTCTTAAAAGGCAGACATCTTAGAAAAGATAGCATTAAAATTTAGGCATTGGATAGTCAGATGTAAAATTGAAGAGGTATCCTGCATCCCTCCAAAATGCCTATAAGGTGATGTATTGCCATCATTCTGACCACAGACTCTGCCTGCTCTGCTGTTACAACCTTGCACATCTCATAACCCATCCACATGGTTCCTCTGAGAATCCCAGCTGGCTTTCACTGACTCGTAACAGGGAAAACTGTTTGCTGGCTTTATGTCACCAAATAAACGTGAGGTGCTGAGACTTGGTAAAGCAGGCTACACAAAGAACCACTTCAATTCAGTTCTAAAAGGTCAGCAATGATTTTGAAAGCCAAACATGAAGGAACAAACAGCCAACTACTTTCTCATTGGTATTTTTACGTGTCTTGCAAATACTCCATGCAGCATGAAAGGTACATCTAGAACAAGCTTATTCTATTTACACCAAAGAATAAAAGAGCTTAAAGTTTTTTTTTTAAATAAATAAAATAAAATAAAATAAAATAAAATAAAATAAAATAAAATAAAATAGTAAATGGCTTTAGAGAAGATCCTGATGGTCTGGAAGGGGAAACGACCATCTTGCATAGTGACACTGCCATGCTGCCTACATACTAATTTCACTGATTACTTACTAATTTCTGCTAGCTTCCACAAATGCTGTGGGGAAGCACAGTGAAATGCATAGAAATGTGTAAACACATAGAAAACCTTATTAGGATATAGAACACTTCACTTATGAAGACAGGCTGACAAAACTGGCCTTGTTCAGTCTTGAGAAAAGAAGGCTCCAGGGTGACCTTAGAGCAGTATTCATTGCCTAAATAGAGCCAACAAGAAAGCTGGAGACAGACTTTTTACAAGAGCATGTAGAGATAAGACAAGGGACAAGGTTTTAAACTAAAAGAGGATAGATTTAGATTAGTTAAAAGGAAGTAATTCTTTACTGTGAGGGTGGCGAGGCCTTTGCACAGGTTGCCCAGAGAAGCTGTGGCTGCCCCATCCCTGGGAGTGTTCCAGGCCAGGCTGGTCAGGCCTTGACATAACCTGATCTAGCAGAAGGCGTCCCTGCCCATGGAGGGCACGGGGTGTGTGTGGGGGGGTGTGTGTGTGTATAACCAGAGGATCTTTAAGGTCCCTTCCAACCCAAACCATTCTATGATTCTATTTGGTGAGATGATTAAACCATCCTACCTTCAGGCAACTTTGCATCAAAGTTTTCATATCAACAGCTGCTTTATTACACAAGCTGTTAATATCCCTAAAAACCCTACATAGTAGCAAGGAGTTTCACTACAGCTGCAGCTATCAGCAAAACAAATGATTAACAGTTTACAGCGCAAGAGAGCAAGTGGTGAAGTGTATTTGTTGGCCCATACTCAGCCATCAGCCTGTTAGGCTGAGTAGGCCTGTGTTGATATGCAGCCCTGTTAATAGCTGGTCAGTAACAGTTTACTAACTGCACTTTCAGAGATGTTTGTAGACATCTTTCTGTGCTTTAGCATCTATACTTTCAGCTGGCTACTGAAAAAAGCTGCATTCTACATTTGAAATCCTGGTAGATGGCTCAGCTGAGAAGCAGACAATAGCAATGGGCTATTTGTAGAACAGATTTTTATGTTTTTTTAACAGTGTCAATTATTAAACAGGAAAATTTTGTAAGAGTCCACATGTGAAATAATTAGAGTATATACCACTAATTAGTCTAATGGCACCCACTGTTAAATATTTATTAACCATTAAGAAGGCTAAGCCATCAACAGCAATATGATTGAGATTCACAGTGCTCAAAGTCTGGAGATTAAGAACATTTTCCAGCCAGATTAGGTACTCTAGGGATGTGGAAAGACAAAAAAGAATAAAGTAGGAAAAGGGAGTGAAAACCGATGACTAAGAAGGCTCAGAGTAGAATTTGACTTTGTATTCTGGTATTACCTGTAAGAAGATGAAGTCAGCAAGTAATTTTTAACAGCAGTTAAAAGTTTAGGCACCTTGTAAAGAAGAAAAAATTCAAATAAAAGGGTCAATAGTACTTTATCATTATGTGTGTGCCCGTTTGAGACACCACCTTTGAAAACTCTTCCACAAATATTCAGCCTTAGCTGTGCATGAGATTCCATTTTGATTTCAAAGGTGATGAGTTAAAGGGCATAAATCAAACTAAAGTTCAGAAAATGAAAAAAAATAATAATGAAGTGATCTTGTCATAAGTGTTATATATCAATTTCAATTCATACTAAACACACTCAACTGGTCTAACATTGCTTAGCCAAATGCTGCTGGTATAAATACACTAAATTCCATCCTTACTCATTCATGGAAAACCCCATGTTCCCTGTTTGCAAAGTTAACCCTCCTAAGAACACAAGGTTTTGCTGATGCTTTTTGATAGGCCAGTGCTAGTAAGAAAATTATAGAGAGTGTATCACCTGTATATGTAAACAAATCCGAGTGGCAGCCCCAGTATCTGAGTAGGGATCACACAGGGCTACTTGTGCCTACTGCCTCTCGCCTTGCCACTAGGCACAAAAAAGAGCATGGCTCCATCTTTACCCATCAAAATTAGCCTTTTAACTGGCTTCAGTGGATTGGGAGCCATCCAAATGAAAGAGGAAATAGCCTGTTGTTTTCTCTCTGAGGTGACACGCACTAATATCTACTGTCTTCAACAAATAACATTACAAAAAATTTTAATACTTCTCAAGACCATCACTGGACAAAGTCACAACAAAATGGGACTGCTCAATGGTAATGCTCACTTTAGTGTTAAAAAATAAAAGTATTTTAAAATGTAATTTTTACTCATTGCATTTTTTGCTTTAGTGTACTCTATGCGCTTAATTCCCCATTTGTATCATGATGCTCTATGCAAGTACTTGGAATGACTATTTTTAATATCTGCTATCATTTAGCATTTTGACCTCTTTCCCAACACTGACAAATTTAAAAGACCAGCCACCTAACTTTTGACATTAAAGTTATACTCTTACAGAGCAAAGATATTTTGCTTCATTTTTCTTCCAATGTTTGTCAGAAAAGCTTAGTTTCCCTTCTAAAATTTTCCATGGTCAGTGGCATCACAAATAGGCCTACTAACACGTTTTGCATTCTCAAGTATTACATTTGCTCAACAGATTTCAAAAAGGATTTAACTCCACATGCTCATTATCTTCTTCAGTTTGGTAAGGAGGCTGTCAACCTTGTCAATTATAGCACTTCACAGGCTTCCCTTTTACTTTTTCCTCCCATGTTTTCTAATCTTTCTGATCATGGTCTCCAAAAATTTTCTCTATACCCTCACTTTGTCTTCAAATAGCCTTTTTTGAAAGAATCTCTCCTTTTTCATCAGACTTTCTATATCTGACCTGTGCACAGGTAGCATATCTTTATTATTCCAGTGTTGCTCTCCATCTTTTATGGATTCAATTTTCACTATGTATTGCATTCTGCAGAGCTATTGTCCTCTTCACCTCTTCAGTTCCTCCTTCTGTTCTGTTTCTTTTACCTGTAAGCCCCCTCTCCCTACTGTGACCTTTCCAAGTCCTTTGAAATCTCCTCAGTTTGCTCTTGTCCTTCAAGTTCCACTGCTACCCTTCGAAATAATATTGCTGACTGCAGCCTGGACCTCTGTGTGAAGATTTTATTCTAAAGCACTTTTCAGACATATTCTAATTGGAGACAACTCAGGGGAAAAAAAAAAACCCAAACAACCAACTGTCTTTTAATCTGAGAATCTACCAAACCAGGGAAGCAATGCCATGCTGTTCAGGCCTCTGATTGCTACCAAAGAAGAGCTGCTTTCTCTGAAATCTCAATTGTCAGAACGTGAAAGAGCTGAATTTCATTGAAAAGAAATGGGAGAGAAAAGAAACGAGGATATCAAGTAATTTACTTAAAACATACCCATTTAATCAATGTTCTACTTCATATTTTCACACAATCCTAGGTGAAAGCTTTCAATCACTTCTGAAAAATCTGTATGTAACTTTACTGATCAAGAGACTTAACACTCTACTAGCTGCTACATGCAGATTAAGTGAGTTTAATCTTTTAGCTTTGATTTTATCAGATAATCTTAGAAGTACTTAAGGAATAAGCTGAATCATATTTTATGGGATGTCATGCCCCTTTTCTGGGACAAAAAGTTCATGCTGAACCTGTGCTCATCAAATGCTGGCAAATGAGCAAACGTCCCTAAAGGCTGTCAGCCAGATTTTATCACTTCTTCTGATTTTCATTTCATCATTGCAATTTGATCTGCAAAAATTTACAGGTCAAATACCAAACAAGGAATGCGCTTTGTCTCCAGTGATAGTCTGGCAGATGCTATTTCCTCCTGGTGTTCTCCCACTTGCTGCAAAAATCATATTTCAATGTACAAAACCTTGCATATGCCTGCACAGCTCAGGTATCTGGCTTTGACCAAATCTTCTACTTCATCTTTTATGGCACAAGCCTGATCTAGCACCAAATCAATAAAGTATAAGGCATCGGGAAACAGAAAAATGATTCTCAAATAGACTGGAAGTTTTTGGAGAATACAAAACATTGGTCTACTACAAATCTAAACAGAAACCACATTTAATAACTGCTCCATTTCTTTAGTCATTGATTTTACAGTAAAGGATGCCAGCGTGGCATCAAGTGAAAATACAAATATTCAATTGCCTTGTATATCCAAACAGTACATATGGCTAAGTTGTCTGAGTGAGTAAGAAAACTCAACTTTCTTTTCCTCCAGTAGCCTTCAGCTTTTGGACTTGCCCTCTTAATAGTTTTTATAATGTTCTCTTCAACTCCTTTGTAGGAATGTTTACAAACTATTTCCATGCCATGAAGAGCTCTGTGCGTACCCCTGTGGCTCTTGAACATTTTCAGTGACTCTGGATTACTATTCCTAGGAATCTACAGTCTGGTGGCACAGAAGCTGAGAATAGTTGGAAATAGACTTTTGAAATTAATGAAAGATATGCTGCTTTATGGTGGAATCATTATTCATGGCTAGGGACTTCTCTGATACAAGGACTATCTTAAAAGCAATACTAAACAAACACTTTGTTATGTCCTTAAGGCCCCATTTTTAAGGTATCACTAAAAGAAAAAAAATATTAACAAAAAGCTATCATATTCTTAAGGGAGTTATTTTCAAGTATTTGTCTTAAGCCCTGATAAAATCGTGTCAGGTCTTAATTGGCTCTAGTAGTTTAATGCTAAAATAGGAATAGGCTTTATAATAATGATGCTAACTTCTAAAAAGCTCTGCCAATCCCCTTTGTTAACAGAGGTGACATTTCAGTTCACAAGGAACATGATTTCAAGACACATGTAGTGATAATCCAGGTAAAATGAGACCTATTCAACTCTATATATTGAAGTTGCAAAGTACATTGAAAAGTTCTAGCACAGTTTATTCCTTTTTGGTAGAGGAATAACTGGGGAAATGGAAGAATTAAACATTGGTTTAAGGCATTGTATGATTTTTTTTTTTGTTTTCTTTCAAGATTGCATATCCTGTATCATGTATTTTAGTGCAGTTAATATCTTTTTCAAATGAAACGTAATTAGTTCACCCTTGTGGAAGTTTTAAGCTGTACAATATCGTTAGGCCTGAGCTAAAAAACAACCAACCAACCAACCAAAAATCATGAAAAAACAAGCAAAAATCAATTTAATCTACACAGCTATGTAAATCACCTATCACTAAAGGAAACTTCATATGGCACATTCAGGAACATAACTACCTCAAAAATAACTTGACAGCTGTTTCACACTGTAAATGTTTTCTGAACTTTTAAATCCTATTTACTTCTTTAACCTGCTTAAGATATACACAGGAAAAGTACTGTAGTGTAGCCCATGATTGACAGGAATGTCTGAACTCCCTTCTTTTGAGCGATCCCAGAGAGCAAGATGCATTGTGTAGAAACTCTGCCTCTTTAAATGTGATGCTCTAGAAAGAAACCAGAGTACTATCCTCATGCAAACCTTGTTTGGTGAACACCTAATCTATCACCTCTGTTTAGGCTACTCAGAGCAATGGGGCACCGCAGCACATAGGACAGACTGTCACACAAGAGAGCTTATAAAACAAGGTTATTACAATCAGTCTGATCCCAGCAGCTGAGCTCAGACACAATGATTTAGAAGGTTCCGTATTTGAAAAGCCCTGATTTAAAACTACTGAATTTACCCTATCCTTGCTTTTTGCTCTTTTGCACAGTGAAGGTAACATGCAGAATAGTCAAGGTAACATTTAGAATAGTCAAGGTAACATGTAGAAAGTTGTTTGCAAGAAAGTATATGAACACTCATTGTTTAATTACTTATCTCCACAGGTATGGAAACACTGTCATTCCTCTTTCCCAAATAAGAGATACAAAACCAATAAGGCTCACCAAAAGACCCGGGTACCTAAATCAAGGGGGATGATTTATGTACTTGAAGTCCAGACCTAACCATTCACCATCATTTTCCTTAGATCCATGGTGGATCTAGACATAATGGACTTATTCAGGAAGCCCATGTACTATTTTCCAGCAAACAGCCTAGCAGATATAAGACAAACAACAGCCATAGAGAGAGTCCCTAAAATTAGCTTAAATTACTATCTATTGTAAAGGAAGATAAAAGCAGAAACATGAAAGTGATCTTCAGCTCCTCAAGAGGTATTTCATAGTTCAGTACCTCACCAAGAGGGGAAAAACAAACAAACATACAAAAAACCACAAAAAAAAAAACCAACCAAAACACAACAAACCAAGGCATAAACCAGTTTTTTTAAATAAGTAAAATATAAAAATCAATGTAAACATTTTAAAATCCAACACAAATAAAAGTAGATGTTATGAAACAAGTCAATGTACAACTGAACTCCAGCCTCTTAATACAAATCTTGTCTTGCAAACCAAGCCTAATATTTTCAGTTCAATGAACAGTCTTTTTCACTGTTTTAAAATCACTGATCAATTTTTACAACATATGCAAGTACCTAACAATTCCCTTGAAAGAATTCTGAAAGAAATGGGGAATTATAGATGCTAAAGTTTCTTGCTAGAGTCACCTAAAAACTTTTCTATATCAGTCCTATCATCAGTTACTAATGTACTTATGAAAATTGTTAGTCATTAGCCATTTATTTTAATTCTTAAAGGCATGAATAAATGGAACTTTAATTGACATCTGAACTTTAAATATCAGTGAATATATAAATTTTCTTTCAACTAGTAATGTAAATTAAGCTATTTCTCTAGACTGTTACTACTTTTGCTTTCTTTTTTCTTCCAGTCTACTCTTGTTTCCAGCACTTTCGATATCCCTCAATATTCACTAATAAAAATACTGTCAATCTGCTTGGTTCCTGGTGCAAGTTTTGCTCTGATGTTCTAATGCATGTTGCATCATTGTCTACAGTCACTTCAATTGAATAGGATTTCTTCAAAGGCTGTGTACAACAGCAGAGTGCAGAGTGGCTGAGGCGCGGTGGGGGGGGGTGGGATCTCGGGCACCATGGAGCAGGCCCCTCGAGGGCTGGTGCTAAGGGGGCAGCCTGCTGGCGGCTGCAGGCTGTGGGAGATGCGGGACGGCTTGGGCACCAGCGGGTTTGGACTCCAGTGCATGGGTGGCCATCAAGTCGTGCCGGCTGGAGCTCAGCATTAGGACCAAGGAGAGCTGGTGCCATGAGATCAATATCATGAAGAAGCTGAGGTTTTTTTTTTTTCAGTTGGAAACCAGGGCAGCCTTGGATGCAGCGATCATGAGATGGTCAAGTTCAAGATCCTCAGGATGGTGAGAAGATCATGCAGCAAACTCACTGCCCTGGACTTCAACAGAGCAGACTTTGGCCTCTTCAGGAACCTGCTTAGTAAGGTTCCATGGGATATAGCCTTAGGGGGCAGGGTGGCCCAAGACTGCTGGATGATATTCAAGGATCACCTGCTACAAGCTCAGGAGTGTTGCATCCCAACTAGAAGGAAGTACAGCAGGGGGGCCAAGAGACTTCCTTGGATGGATAAGGAGCTGATGAGGAAACGTCAAGGGAAAAAAGAGGCTTACAAAAGGTGGAAGCAAGGACAGGTGGCCTGGGAAGAATACAGGGCTGTTGTCTGGGAAGCTAGGACCCAGTTAGAATTAAACTTGGAAAGGGATGTTAAGGATAACAGGAAGGGATTCTATAGGTATGTAGCAAATAAAAGACAGATCAGAAACAAGTGGTGTCCCTCAGGGATCAGTGTTGGGACCAGTCTTGTTCAACATCTTTGTTGCTGACATGGACAGTGGGATTGAGTGCATCCTCAGCAAGTTTGCCAATGACACCAAGCAATCCCAGGCATAGCTACAGGTTGGGCAGAGAGGAGATTGAGAGCAGCCCTGCGGAGAAGAACTTGGGGGTGGTGGTTGATGAGAACATGAACATGAGCTGGCTTCAGTGTGCGCTTGCAGCCCAGAAAGCAACCGTACCCTGGGCTGCATCCAAAGGAGCGCGACCAGCAGGTCGAAGGAGATGATCCTGCCTCTCTACTCTGCTCTCATGAGACCTCACCTGGAGCATTGTGTGCAGTTTCTGTGTCCTCAACATAAAAAGGACATGGAGCTGTTGGAACAAGTCCAGAGGAGGCCACGAGGATGATCAGGGGACTGGAGCATCTCCCATACGAAGACAGGCTGGGAAAACTGTGGCTGTTCAGCCTGGGGAAGAGAAGGCTGCGTGGAGACTTCAGAGCAACCTTTCAGTATCTCAAGGGGGGCTATAATGATGCTGGGGAGGGACTCTTCATTAGGAACTGCAATGACAGGACAAAGGGTAACGGGTTCAAACTTAGGGAAGGTTGAATTGGATATAAGGAAGAACCTCTTTACTGTGAGGGTGGGGAGGCACTGGAATGGGCTGCCCATGGAGTGAATGCTCCATCCCTGGCAGTGTTCGAGGCCAGGTTGGACAGAGCCTTGGGTGGCATGGTTTAGTGTGGGGTGTCCCTGCTTATGGCAGGGGGGTTGGAACTAGATGATCTTAAGGTCCTTTCCAACCCTAACTGTTCTATGATTCTATGAAAGGCCTTCCAAGTACAACTCTTTGATCCATCTTAGAATACAATTGGTGAGTTGTGGGTTTATGCTGATACATATAAATGATAAAAAGATCAATGTGCTTTTCTCTTCAGATGAAACATCCTTATACTTGCAATAAACATTTAATTCAGCTACTAAAATCCTGACACCACTAACAACTACTTAATAAATTTCTTTCTGTCAAATGACATTTTTCATACTCTGTTTTCCTTATTATGAATTATTTATGTTAAATTACATCAAGAAAAGACTTAGAAAGAATGACAATAAGGTTCCCATGGAATAATCAGACATCTGCTGCTGTTTTTCATTGAAGTGCATTTTTCTAACCTCAAGTTTTTGAAACTCCTGGGCCATCTTTCTACAATGAAGAAAGGACACAGAAGTGATATCCTGAAGATTTTTTCACCCAACAGTAACATAGATTGAGATGTTAGTATGTTATTCTGTGATTACAGTTCAATGAATTCAGAACATAGCAAAAAGTATTTTCCTTCTTCCTCTGTGGCTTGTGATTGAAAATGTATGCTGGAGAAGGGCTGACCCTAATTGCTAAAGCAGAGAACAGTCAATTTAAACATTATTATTCTGTAATCTTTATTTTTTTTCTGCTTGTCATTGCAGTTCTTCAAGCTTCAATTTATTTTCAGTGACTTCCCCATCACCTGCACGCGAATACATCATCACCAAATCTCAGCAAAGTATAAAACATTTTGAGGTAAACTGTATCTGCTTGGCTTTGGCTTCTTTTCCCAAGGAAAATTTTGATATCCTCTGGGCCACTTCCTCAGTACAGCAAGTATACATACTGCAGGCACTTGTATGCATAATTGATATGGTGGGAGAGAAAGAGGAACAGGTTCTTAAGAGAATTCATGTAATCTAATCACATTTTCTTGGAGTTTTGATAAAAAAAGAGGTATCTCTAGTCCTTGTGCCCTTTCACTTCTCACTGACACACAGTGGAGATGCAATGCTTTTCAGCCCTTTGGACATGAAAAATAGTTGTATTGCATCCAAAAATACATGCCAGCATACTATAAAAATTTCCCCAGTTTGCTAAGGATATGCTTCTAATGCAATGCAGATTTTGCTTGTTAAAGGTCATTTTCTTTCCTGGAAAGGTGCATGAGCTCAGGCCTGGACTGACCCTTAGTCCTCTCTGGGAACTGGCTCTGCAGAACTGGCTAACCGTGACATCCATACCAAATCAAGCAGAGATCACATTTCCAGAAAGGCAAGCAAACACAATATTTTCTTCTTAAACACACCAGGAACTGTATTTCATACCTGAATATAGGTATCAGAATTGATAAACCTCTTCCTCCCCAACCAAACCAAAGTCCACATTTGGCAATCTCTCAGCTACCAACACTTGACAACCTAAGTATCCCTTTCTGTTTTTTTTTTTCTCATGAGAGTTATTACAGATCAGATGATAATATCTCACAGCAGACATCTTCCAAATGATACTAGTACAACTCCTCTGTATCACAGCCTGTTTACACTTATGCCACTTTCTTTTGCCATTATAAAAGTAGATAGATTCATATTTTGCTCATTGTCCAAATGCACTGAAACTCCCAGTACAGAAAAAAACCCTACAACATCAGAAAGTGGTGACTGTGCTTTCTTGGGCTTACCTGCTGGGTTTTGGTCACTAAACGTAAAACAAAAGAAGTGCTCATTTAGCTGAAGTCTGTGAGATACACATGTAAAATAGGGAACTCACCTGCGGAGCTGTATTGGGCAAGAATCTAACCTTGGGAGTTCTAATCCAAGGAGCTGTCTGCTGTTTAGAAAGCCATGGGGATGCACCTTCAACATCATGTGCTGGTACCTACTGAGGAATCACTTGCTCTCTCCACAAACAAAATATATCTGTAATTTCTTGCTGGTAGGAAGCTTAGATTTATTATTGCTAACACTGAGGGCAATTCTGCATCTAACCATTTTCAGAACTCGGTTATGGAAAACAAAAATTCAAGAAAAAATAAAATACTAGAAAACATCAGAACTCATCTGATACCAAACCATAGACTTGTTAAAAGAAACTCTCTGGTTTCCAGAACTAAGACGATATAAAATTAACTGCTGTAGTATGAGACACTGGAAAGAACTCTGTTCATGGACTGCATAATTTAAAAGATTGTGCAATCAAAGATCTGTATAATTCTTCATAACATTCTAACTGCCGTTTCCATAAAACCTATAAGCTAGATGGTAGCATATAATTATTAGGCTAGCATTTATGGCTTTACTTATAATAGCACTGTATTTTCACACCATTATAAATAGAACCAATGCTAAGTAAGCATAGCTCCAAGTAGGAGAAAGCACTTGCATGACATTCTGTGAAAGTAAAAAATGCAGCTCGGTTCCTATCAGTGCCACTTTTGGGAGAAGAATAAGAGAGGCAAAGATGTTTCTTGGGGAACAAAACTCATTGGTTTGTGTTTTTTTCAGGGTTTGTTTAGGAGAACCCGTTAGAAGCAGTGAATGGTAGGCAGGAACAGGTGGAAAGCTTGCAATTTACCATAATTTGTTGGTAATGCTCAGAACTTAAGTGTAAGAATGAAAACAAAAGCAAACAGGAAAAAATAACAAACACATCTGAAGGCATGTTTGCTGTCTTGCAGTGAAAATCCTGTTTGGAATCTTTAAACCTAATAGGAAAGACAGTTACATCATGACATCTTTTCATGTGCCCTTTCATGTTTTTCCCTATTTATATCTAACATTATCTTAAAAAAAACAGAAGTGGGAAGTAAAGAAATTCTCATTAACTGTGAAGATAAATCCTCCCAAGCAACATTTGCAGAATGGATTCTCATTTCTACTATTTTTTAAAACACTTTTGCTTCACAGGAGCATCTGGATTAAAATTCCAGATCTCTGCAGGCTAACCTGAACCTGGCTCAGCAGGGCTGGACAAACATGCCTCGTGCAGGTGCTATGCCAGGTGCAGAGCCTATGCTATTCGCTTCTGCCAGGTTCCTCTGGCAGAGGTAACGGTTGGATTGCCATGGGATTGCCCTGCGGAAACGGCTGATTTATGTCCATCAAGTCCTCTCTCATTTCTTAGCACACCAGTTTGAAATAAAACACGAAAGGGTAAACAGTACCAGTTATTCAAAAGCTCAGCTCTGTTTCATTTAAGACATAAGATGATGATCTCTGCTACTACTCATACTTCATATACTCGCATCAGACAAGTCACATGTTACTTTCACCTGAATTCAGTCCTTACAGAAGTGACACAGTGAAAGGTCTATTACTACTTGATGCTTTTGAGTGCACATGTGAAGAATAAAGGTGTTTTTAGCAAGCAGACAAGGACGCAAGTCTATGTTGAGTGATGGCACCCTTTCTATAGGAATTGTTCACCTACATCAGAAAACAAAGAAGCAATGCCAGCCCAAACTTAGGAATCTTTGAGTGATTATATGTTGGGTATACATATCCCCAAACCTAGATGCCACCTGCACGTTAATGCCAGAAAAATCACCTTGTTGCCGAGAACTGAAACAGGTGCTACCAAACCACCCTCACAACCACAGTGTATGGTAAGAGAAAGGAAAGGGGAGAAGAGGGAGAAAACTTTTTTCACCTCTTAGACTGTGGTGTACTTCTACAGTGACTTTGCAGCGTCTGTTCCAGCCTAAGGCTTTATTCACTCTACACAGATTCTGCAGGTTTTCCTCCAGTAAATATCCCAGGGATATTGATTAATGCCAAACCCTGAATGTGTTACATGCTCTTGTAGATGCCTTTGACTCAGACCTGCAGCTCTTGGTTCTCAGTGTACAGGAGAAACTCCTACCCTTTAACAGCCAATTTCTAGCTGAAGGACAAGTTGATCTGGTTCTGTTTGGTTTGGTTTACAAAGTAAAAACTCCCAAAAGAGTTACAGTTTCTAAGCTGAATTGTGACCTTGATAGCTTGCATTTTCCATGTTTATTTTACCTTGCTGTAGGCATCATTCATTTCCAGCATGATTCCTGAAGTGGCACAACACTTGTCTAATGGAACAACCGAGAGAATAGCAACTTCCTCTTTCCCCTCCATTTTTTTTTAACCATGTAAAATGTGGACTTCAGTAAAACAGAAGACCAAACAAAGTCTAACCTAGCTTTATAATTTTGATAGCTTCTACATATTTGTTATGTGCCTAAAACCTTAGCTCATCAACACTGCCTGAAAAGCAGTTACATTAGGACAGAGTAATACATCAGATGTAATTGCTAATAAACTCTGCTTTGCTTTTTCCATAAGGACTGATAAAACCTTTTCATGCAAACTGTACTTACCTATGTACAAGTAATTTTTTAGTATTTGTGAAAATTTATACTTTTATGCTTCTGTTTATTTTGGAGATGGCCAAAGAATTAGACTGATCCCAGAGATCTTCAAGGTTTATGTGGTAGTAACATGATTTTGAAGATGGGTTATCTCACAAAAGATGGATGTAATGGCCTTTTTCTTCTGCAGTCTTTTAGGAGTAGATGTGTCAGTCAGTCTTCATTGCTTGATAGAAAAGAAAGTGTGCCAATTTTCAGTACTATTCTTTATTCATGCTATGGAAAGATGATGCGACTAGATAAATGAAAGTTTTCTTTGGCAGTCTTCACTACAGAATCATAGAATCATAGAATAGTTAGGGTTGGAAAGGACCTTAAGATCATCTAGTTCCAACCCCCCTGCCATAAGCAGGGACACCTCACACTAAGCCATGCCACCCAGGACTTCATCCAACCTGGCCTTGAACACTGCCAGGGATGGAGCACTCACAACCTCCCTGGGCAACCCATTCCAGTGCCTCACCACCCTCACAGGAAAGAATTTCTTCCTTTATATCCAATCTAAACCTCTCCTGTTTAAGTTTNAGCACTCACACCTGGGCAACCCATTCCAGTGCCTCACCACCCTCACAGGAAAGAATTTCTTCCTTTATATCCAATCTAAACCTCTCCTGTTTAAGTTTGAACCCGTTACCCTTTGTCCTGTCACGACAGTCGCTAATGAAGAGTCCCTCTGCAGCAGCCCTATAGGCCCCCTTCAGATACTGGAAGGCTGCTCTGTGGTCTCCACGCAACCTTCTCTTTCCCAGGCTGAACAGTCCCAACTCTCTCAGCCTGTCTTCGTATGGGAGATGCTATGTTAAGTCTAGGCTCCTTTAAGTAAATTTGCACGTTTCAGTAGTGCTCAGGATTACAAAAAGAGGCACTTACTACTTTCTATCTTCAGTAATTGGAATAAACAACCTAAACGACTTCACACACATAAAGTTGTGCCACTGACTAGGTATTTTAGTACGATCAAACCCACAGATTAAAGAAACCCACAAGCTGTCACCTTTTGATAAACTGCAAATCTTGATAAAATAAAATAAAGAACACATATATAAATGGTTCAAGATAAACCAAGAAACCTGGCTTAATACAAGGAAAGAGATAATGCAGACTGCTGGGTGACTGTGAAAAATGTTTACCATTGATACTTTCACTGTCATGGATGAGAGAGCTAGTGTGCCTGAAAACCTGCCTGCATTTTTTTCTGCCCAATTGTGTCACCTCATTTAGTAATGGTATTTATTTTCTCTACTAACTTTTTCATCTTTCACAACCGTAGGTTAGACAAAATGATCTGTTAACCAAAAATTGACCAATTCTATTAAAGCCTGACTTCACCTTCTTTTTTCATACTTAAAAAGCTAAACTCAGTGCTTCAAAACAATAAATTATCTCTGCATAATCATGCAGCACAATTCAGTGTCCTAATTGAAATTTTCCTCCTCAGAATTAACTGAAGGAAAGTCTCACAAGCAGCTGATTATTAAGAGGCAATATAACAATATTTGATTAAAACTCATCTCTATTGAATTTTTAATAGTACCTTTACATTTATATAAACTATTTATATTTCTTTTTTAATTAAAAGGCCTCCTTAATAACAGGGAGAATTATTTTTAATTGAATAGAAGAGACACAAAGCAAGAGAATAAGCAAAAAACATGTGGCACGGACTCTGTGTATTCCTTACCCACTTCATTACATTAACGTCCACTGCAAAAGTAAAAGTCAATGACCAAGAAGCAATGGGTAGCAGGTCTGAGAATGGAAGCTCACTCTTATTCCTGCTTTGAATTTAAAAAGAAAAAATTAAGATCTTACATTGAACTAATAAAAATATTACACAGATGCTTGCAGGCCAGGATCAACAACGACATTAGTATTGCTTATTCTACACTTAGTGGATAATACCTAGAGATCTTGAAAACTGAACTCTTCCAAAAGATATTTTCCTTTCAGACTGAAGGTATCAAAACAACTTGAATCAAATCCTGTAGGGAAAGGAGAAAATTTATTTATCTAAACCTGTTGTGAACTTGCTGATCACATTTTTAGCTTTCAATTACATATTGCAGGATTAAAGGCAGATGGCAATTCGCTGAAAAAAAAAGATATTCTATGTGGAGAAAGCTTCTCTTGAGATCTTCTTTTACGGCTTAAGAAAAAACAAGGAGGAAAACCAAAAAAACTGGATCTGCTAACAACCCTATCAGACATATTCTGGGCTAGATCCGTGTGTGGATGTGAATTTCTTGAGAGTGCAGAACACACCTACTAGTGAGCAGAAACAGAATCTGTTGTAGGTTTCTAATTGCCTTTCTCACAATTGAAAGATCATTTCGAGACGAAAACTTGCAAGGGAGATAAAGTTCCTGCTAATGAAACAGCAGCAATAAAAACACTGATGAAATAACAGTGGAAGAGGCAACTCCCAAGAAGGATAACAGCTAATGTCTTAAAGGACTTGGATGGTTAGGTGCAATACAGCTCTACCTTTAGCACAGGCCTGCATTATACTACACAGAGCTGATCACAAATCAACTCTCTTGGTGAGCAAAATGTCACAGCACTGGAGTGTGCAGAGTTATTATCTCAGATTCCAGATAAAATGGTTTGATAGTACAACACTGGGCCTGAACTAATGATCTCTGCTCACTATCAAGGACAAGTATCTTCCCAGTTTTGGAAACCTTCAAGTCTGCCTTTGAAGAAAGTCCCACAGAATTGAACTGAGGAGGAGGAAGATGGAACTTTGTACCTGAAACAAGTCTGATTTAGTTTAAGGTATCAATCTTTCAATACAACTTTCTCAGTGTAAGGTAGTTTCCATCGGCATGGACTGCTCAAGAATAATATTCTGTTGTGCAGTTGTGACTGTTTAGATACAAGTCAGGAAATTAAACTAATCAACTTAAACAACTAACACGCTTAAAAGCAAACTGATGATTTAAAACTCCGAAGGGTGTGAGATTTACTCTTGCCTTTTGAAGTACCATCTTACATTTAAACTTAAAGAATTAAAAGGTGAGCATGTATTATTTTTCTCAATTTTTTTCAGTTTAACTATTCGCATTGTTTCATTTAGAAATTCTGTCACAGATGTCTGAAACTGTTAATTTATTTATATATTTGTTTTTATCTCCAACATGCAGAATAGTAATTTACATAAATTGGCTCACTTCTGTATAACACAACTCAGGAGCAAAATGTTTTTCTAAAGGGAAAGAAACAATTTTAAATACTTCAAACAGATGAAAAGACTACTTATAAAAAGGCAATGAACCTTCTGAAACAGACACCATGATTCACCTGACCAAAACTGAATCCATGCTTTTAGCACATCACTCCTGATTTTTCTGGTTAATGTGAAAAAACCCAGTAGATGTAGTAAAGATACAGTGAAAGGGGGGGGGAGGGGGGGGGGGCAAGAGTCCTGAGTTCTGTTTTGATAACCCTGCTTAGAACTGTTTCAAAAATTAGTAAAGTAACTTGCCTGTAACACCCTATTGTAAACTCCTGGCAAAAGTTCAAAGTAGACAGAAGAATAATGGAGACCAAAAAAACCCCAAATAAATATAAAGTAAATATCATCAACTGCTTTTACTAATCCTCCCTGTAGAAACAAACGTTATGTTGTGCAAGTATAAGCCTGATCTACTTGGGGAATGAAAAACAGCTACAGAAAAGAATCTGCATACCTGAAGAAGGGAGCAGAAGGAATTTATGTACGTCCTCCAGAAAATTAACATTCCGGGTAAGGGGAATGGGGAGAGGGAAGGATTAAAAAGAGATGATGTGGCCCACTTCAGTCTGAGTGAAGGCAAGAATTTCTCGGAATTCTAAGTTGTTCCCCAAGTCTCAGTAACATTATGAAAATACAGAGCACATACCTTTGCTCTTTAATTCTTCCATGCTATCATTAAACAATCTTCAACTACCATGTTTTCATTCAAGATTACATGGTGTGCTACTTCTTACACACACACACACAGTATGGGAAAATTACGCATCTAACACACAGTCCTTGATTTTTGCATTATGGCTTAATACCTACTACAGAAACACAGCAATGCATAATTTTTAAGAGCCAAAAGTCAGGTATATCCTATCCTTATTTTAATTAAATATTTAAAGACAGAAGTCTTATTTAAAATTAAGTTGTACCACATTAATTGAATGAAGCATACATAATACAAGTGAGAACTTATACTAGAAACATCTGCAATTGCCATATTTACTTAAGAATAGAAGGTGGAGGAAAATTTTACCCTCTTCACATACCCAAGTATAATTCCAAAACATCTCATGTTGATCGTTGCATTCATGCTTCTCAATAGAACAGTGAGTCTACCACGTCTCATATCGACACCATTCTGGGGAAAAAAAAGAAAAAAAGAAAGAATGCTTGTCTTTTGCCCTTTACTACACTGAATTGGAAAGAGGTTTTTGGTTGTTTTCTTTCAGTGGGAGAACATTAGGTGTTCTGAAACAGAAAGCGAAGAAAAGATACACACAACAATTTTACGATGCAGCATGTACCATGGAGAGATGTTTGAAACCCACAGAGCAAAACTATGTATCTTAGGAACTTAGTTTTTCTAGGCAGCCTTATTCACCAGGTATCATTAAGTAAATGTCAGAATTACACAAGTTTCTCATCTATATCAAGAGGGGCAAGTCAAGTAAAGTACTCTTCAAAAATAACACTAGCATACCTTTCTTGTGGCTTTTTTTCAGCTGCATTTTTGGAAAGTTAGCTTCTGGAAGAGTAGAGAGATGCATATCGAATATCAATGTGCTAAGACTGTAAAGCTCACAATACAATAGTTCTGGTATGGAAATTGATAAATACGGATTAGAACTGAAAAACAGCATCTCAATTTTGCTTCGAGAAATTGTCAGAAAAGGAGAAAATGACAATGAAAAATCCTATCCTTTTCTATTGAATTTTAACAATCCTATTTCCTTGCAACAATAGGATGATATATATTTAAAAACACCCAAACATTCATGTAAATTTAAGGAACAGATGGAGCAGGGAAGGGATGGGACTGGAATCATAAGGCAAAGTTGACCACAATACAGTAAGGGAGCAGAAAGCAGAGGCAGGACAATGTCAGGAACATCAGCAGACAAAAGATGGAAGGAGACATTTACCACAGAAAACAAATGCCTATTCCACATTTTGAAATTTCTCAGGGTTTCAAGAGTCACACCATTCCTCTGCTACCTAAGAAACAGGTTTTGGTGGTTTTGGTCTCAGTGGAAACGTACTGCTTGCTCCTAAGATATTAAGAAATGAATGCAAAGGAGGATAAATTACTGACACCATTTTATCTTCCACACAGACTGTTAACTGTTGAGAACATTAGTGCAGTCAAGTGCGACAGAAGAAACCTGGACTTTATCCCAGAAAGCTGCCACTTAACATTGGGTAAGCACATAAAACAAAGGTATCATAAGAATGCATTCATCAATTTTTCAGGGTGCTTACTCTGTGAGGTAGGTTTGGGCAAACTGGCTGTTCATAGTTATGCTGGAAGGCAAGGACAGCTCTTTAAGCATGCCAAATCACTTACTCCTGGCAAGTCTTTTCTCTAACTTACTAACTTTTCTAACAGAACTTTTCCATCTAAATTCTCATTGTCTCACTTCTACACCTCTAAGATGAGGGCAGCATTAACTTGCTTAGAAATTCTCTGCTGGAGTTACTTGTTTGTTGTTCCCAAGCGGCAAGTGTCATTTCATCAACCCTGAAACATGTCAAAGCAGGTGAAATAGATGCCATTCCTTCAGACAGACATGCTTATGTGTGCACCCAACCCCACAGGTGAGGCCCCATAGACAACATGCCAGGATCCCCACTGGGTTTCTCTGTTCCTACCACATCCACCTGCTCCCCTGGAGAGTGGGATCCATGATCCATACAAAGCTGTAGCTCCTGTCTTTTAAGCCAGCATCACCCTCTGTGTCTATGGGATGATAACGATGATACCGTCAATATCTCCACATACACAGTGCACCCTGTGCATGGGTGCCGACTGTGAAAAACAAAGAGCTATCATCTAATTAAAGAAGGTAACATACAAGGAAAGGCCAATTAAGACTGCATGGGAAAAATCTTCATTCTAGTATATCTTACATTTTAAATGAACTACTTTGCTATATGAATAACATTCTCATAATATTCTTCCCTGAATGTGTATCTCTGTTTATTTCATTTATACTACTTATAATTTATACTAAATTATTCTACTTAATAAAAAACTCCTATGCTACTAAATGTAAAATGGAATCCTTTCTGCTCAAATACTTATTCAGTGACAGTAAGGGGAAAAAAAATCTAGGGAAGCAACAAAAACTACCTGAAGACTGAATTACAAATGTATTGGGCTAAAGAAACAATACAAAAAGAAAGAAGATGTGGCGTGACAAAATCAAACTGCTGCTGTCCAGAAAAACAAAAAACCCAAACAAACAAACAAAAACCAAAAAACTGAGCAGAAGATACATTAAAAAGAAAAATTAAAACAAATCCCATATTTTCAATATCCTGCATCTTTAGGTTCAGTAAAAGCTATCTAATTGACAGGTAATTTGGTATTCTTCAGGTGAGCTACCTGTAAAATCACAGACAAGACCACTTTAAAGAAAGCTAAATCTCAATGGATGAAAAAGATTAAAAATTGAATCTGATGTCCCTATCTCTCCAATTACCAACTTAAATGTTCCAGCTGTGGGCTTAGGCAGATACATAACAAGATTCTGTGTGAGGCTGGTAGTATTACCCTGAGCATTTTCACTCAAACAGAGGAATAAATGAAACAACATCCTCAGAAATAGTAGTATATATAACTGAAGGATTGATAGGATTTTTAGCAAAACCAACTGTATACCAAGTCACTAAAATATCTATCAATATTAGAAGCTAAATATACAAGAATCTTATCCGCCTACACTTGTAAACAGCAGAGAAAGAGCATTAAACAAGCCTGAATTCACCTGTTATTCTCCTTTCTTTTCACATTTACATGAAATCCTTACAACTCTGGAGGCAAGAGATGGAATACATATAACATTTCCCCTGATGAATCCATTATTCACTGTTTAGAATCAGTTGCCAGTGGAAATATCTGCATTAATGGAGTTTCTTATCAAAACATTTCTGAAGTAAGAAAAACTTCTTACAGTTGACCAGATGTTATCTCTAATGAACCAAAATATTTCCTAAACTAAAGCTCCATAGAAAGCAAACATTCGCATTATAGGAATTCCACTATGCTAGTCCCATGAACTTAATGACACAATAGTCTTTTTACTTATTACTTAAACTGAAACTTTGTTTCAAGAGAAAATACAGTTTGTCCTTTTAAATGTTTCATGTAAGGGTCAGGGAAACAGAGTTTTTCTTCATAAATATATAAAAACCAGCCATGCAACTCAAGCCAATATAAAATGCCTAAATCCTATGAAGGCTTAGTGAATGTTCAGTTCTGAGATTTTTATTTCATTTATCAAAACTACGTTATGATTTAGCAGATCTCTTTCACAGCCACTATCTGCTCCAGCTCCCTTTTACCTATCCCCACCCCAAATCTGTGATTTCCACACATTTAGTATCAGTTATCATTGCATACTCCAAACACACAAGCCATTGTTGAAATTACTTCATTTAAGAGAAATGTTCAGCCAGAAGCAGCTGCAGGGATGCAGAAACCACAGGAACAGAGTAACTATTTCTTTCAGGGAAACAAATACCTTGCAGTTACTTGCTGTGCTATGTTGAGGGGAAAAGTATACATGTAAGATGTCTATTTTCTGCTCACAGGCTCGAGGCTGCCAAAGAAATATGATCAGGACCTTGGTTTTAGTTTCAGTTATGGTTTAATCTCCCTACAGCAAAATTGGCATAGACTGGCTTTTAGTTGTAGATGTTGGGAAATATTGCTGAGAATACTAATAAAGCAATGATGAGTGGCTGTTTTTAAGAGAGAATATTGCTTTGATTTTTATTTCTTAACCTCTCAAGACAAGATAACAAATCTAATCCTCACAGCATCATCATAATGCTCTTCCCCTCACCCTCCCCTCCACCCTGGCACAGACAGTGGTTGCATCAGTAATTAAAAGCACCAACACCCAGGTGGCATGCAAGGCTTTTGGTACCAGGCCACTTCTTCAACAGGTAGACAGTAACATTAATCAGGAAGCAACCCAGGCTTCCACCAGAGAAGACTCATGACCTGCCCTATTTGAATTAGTGCTGGATACTTCCCAGATGAGTTTGTAGAGCTGAAGCTTAATTAAAGCATATCCCCTGCATCCTGACTGTGGTCCTGTGTGTCTAGGACAATCAATGGACACACATATTTTTGGGACAGATCTATAGCAAAAGCAAATAGACAAAAAAAACCCAAAAAAACCAAAAAAACNGATGAGTTTGCTGAAGCTTAATTAAAGCATATCCCCTGCATCCTGACTGTGGTCCTGTGTGTCTAGGACAATCAATGGACACACATATTTTTGGGACAGATCTATAGCAAAAGCAAATAGACAAAAAAAACCCAAAAAAAACCAAAAAAAACCCAAACCAAAACCCACAAAAACCCCCGCACAAATCAAAACCCTCCTTTTAGACTAATTATCAGTCAGAGTGCAAAGATTTCAGCTTATAGCTGTTGTGATTTGGCTGTCCAAAATGAACCTCTCCACAGAGATGCACTCATAACAGCAGGCTCTGTCAGAAGTTCCTATTTAGCTGCCACTAAAGAAACAAAGAACTTCAGAGGAGGAAGCTTTTAGTTCTAGGATCCAACCTGAGGAAGCTGAAGAACTGCTGAAGGTCAAGGCTGCTAGAATCTTTCATGAAACTGCTGAAAAGAGAGATCACGCACCAGCATCTTTATAAACTGCAAAGACATTCAGCTTTGTTTAAGAAGGGTCCTTCTAAGAAGAGCCTTCCAGGCTACATACTTAACAGTAAAACAAAGGAAAGATTCAAAGAAGGAGCAAAACCAGCATACAATTCTGCAGAAAATGAAAAAAATAATAGGTTCTTGTCCTGGGTTCAGCAGTAGCAGTCAATTTTTTCTCCTTCTTAGTAGCTGGTGCAGTGCTGTGGTTTTGACTTTTGGCCTGGGAACAGCACTGATAGCACCGATGTTTTTAGTTACTGCTCAAATGTTCAGTCTGACCAAGGAGTTTGTGAGTCTCATGCTCTGCCAGGGAGGAAAGGAAGCTGGGAGGAAGCAGAGACAGGACACCTGACCCAAATTAGCCAAAGAGGTATTCCATACCACAGCACGTCATGCCTGGGATGTAACTGGGAGTTACCTGGAAGGGCTGGTTCACTGCTCGGTCAGACTGCGTATCGATGGGTGGTATTGTATTCTCTTCCCTTGTTATTTTCCTTATTATTATAATTATTATTGGTGGCAGCAGTAGTGGTTTTGTGTTATACCTTACCTACTGGGCTGCTCTTATCTCAACCTATGGGAGTTGCATTCTTTTGGGGGGGGTTGGGGGGTGGCAGAAAGGGGGGCAATGAGAGAGAGACTGCTTGGTTGACTGGGTTTTAAACCATACCAGTTCTGAAAGAAGAGAGGAATCCATAGCAAAATAAATTTCTGCACTTCATCTGTGCTTACCTGAGCTGGTCTGACCCAAAGTCCCACGCTTGTGTGCCCCATCTTACTAAAATTACAGCTGAACATGGACTACAAACAATTTTACCTGCCCCCCACAGGTAAACCCTTCTGCAAAGAATGACAGGCCACAGTATCCATCTGGTATCAATTGGAAGACACTGCAAAAAGCACAGACAGCATTTGAGGAAGATGCCACCAGTCCAGTCAAAATGCTAGACCTGTCCAGCCTGAAGGAAGCATATTCTCACATGTGCTTTTTATCACAGGTCACAGAATAATAGAATCATAGAATAGTTAGGGTTGGAGAGGACCTTAAGATCATCTACTTCCAACCACCCTGCCATAGGCAGGGACACCACACACTAAACCAGGTCACTCAAGGCTCTGTCCAACCTGGCCTTGAACACTGCAAGGGATGGAGCACTCACAACTTCCCTGGGCAACCCATTCCAGTGCCTCACCACCCTAACAGCAAAGAGCTTCTTCCTTATATCCAATCTAAACTTCCCCTGTTTAAGTTTGAACCCATTACCTCTTGTCCTATCACTACAGTCCCTAATGAAGAGTCCTTCCCCAGCATCCTTATAGGTCTCCTTCAGATATTGGAAGCCTGCTCTGTGGTCTCCACACAGCCTCCTCTTCTCCAGGCTGAACAGCTCCAACTTTCTCAGCCTGTCTTCATATGGGCAATGCTCCAGTCCCCTGACCATCCTCGTGGCCATCCTCTGGACTTGTTCCAATAGCTCCATGTCCTTTTTATGTTGAGGACACCAGATCTGCACACAATACACCTGCCTGTTTCAACTGAGCTGCCACATCACTGACCTAAGAATTAGCAAACTAGGTAAGGGAAGTTTGCAAATACAGCACCAAAATGTAGCTAACATCATCTGCATCATCTGGTTGGTGAGCCCCAAGCCCTGCATACACTTCACGTGCTGCTTCTATAGACATCCAGGAGAGAGGCAGCAAGGAAATCCTGATGGCTCTCTCTCAGCAAAGTCATTCCAGTGGGCTCCAACAGGCGACAGAGAGGGTGTCCGCAATCTGCAGGTGCTGCCAGCCTGGAAAACTCCACGATGGTGGACCAGGCTTGGCATTGGGACCCTTGTGCTCCCCAGTGCTCAGGTGTGGACTGGACAGGCTGTCTGAGTATGATGCGCATCTGGGCACCTGACTTCTAGCCAGAGCATGTGGAGATGTTTGTCCTAGTGCTTGGAAGTATGTGGGTGAAGACCAATGGGTCACATTTTAAAAATTAATCCCATTCCCCTCCTGTATTCTCCCACAGGAAACTGAAGCCCGTGGGACACTACTCAATGGCGCACTGTTCAATGATGGTCCCTTCACAGGCATCACAGCGCCGTGACTCACAAAAGCGCCTGTGTCTGTAGTGTACATCACCCACCTTCAGAAATCTGAAAGGAGGACATTGAGATGAAAATATAGCAACAGGAAAACTGAAGCTGTTGCAACAAGAAAACTTAAGCTGTCTGCGATGGGAAAGTATTCCCTGAGGTGATCAAGGGCAAAAGGTTGCCCTTAGGATCAGTTCTGATGTTCCCAGGACCACACACATCATAATTTTATCAGTAAAATTAAGTCTGCCTTAAGCCACAATAGCACAAAGCACTCAGGAAGCCTTGAGCTGGTAAGCATTTTTCTGGAAGGTGCTATAAACAAAAGCACACTGGAGAAGAACACCACTCCCCCATCAGATGTTTGACCTCCAGAATGAGCAAACCTACCTCCCCTACAGCTTGAAAATGACACCATTTAAACTGCTTTTTGGGCAAGACTTGGTTTGCGTTAAAAAAAAAATAAATAAAATTATCTTCTTGCATCACTGTCATTTCCAACCTGGTATTAAAGGGTTTCTAAATGATGTGATTTCTAAACCAAGGTATATAAAGTTAACCCTATAAAGATTTGGTTATTCAGCTTCAGGCCTTCAGGGACTTTGCAGTTACTCTTTTTTCAGAAGTATGGCTGCTCCATCTGAATTTTTGCTCCGAAAGAGGGAAAGAAAAGAAATTGTCTTTCAGTAAGAGAATTTAGAAGTCTGCCCCTTAATTCATTTTAAGTTTTAGCCCTAGCTCCTATAACCTTCCTCCTCCTCAACAGTGTTTGTGTGCACAGATTTTTTAACTTGTTTTATTTAACATTTCACTGTGGAAAGTGTTAAAAAAACTAATTAAAAAGGCTCTAAAAATTCATTACTGTCATCTGGAAAACAGCAATGCAATTTCTATTTAGAGTGCACATTCTTAACAGCAGCAGTTTTGATACCAAAAGCTTTTCTGAAGTATCCATAACGTCATGGCAAACTGTTATTTATATTGTATATAAATTCAATTATTTAATAGCTTTGAATGTACTATCCATAAAGCCCTAAATAATTTTATTAAAAAAAAAACTTTGTCTACACATGTACATTTTCAAAATAATTCTTAATTCTGCATTACTGTTTGTAATTTATAGAGCAATACTCTTTTAACCCTTGATTTAACTTTCTAACTTTGCTTTCGGTAAACTAGCTAAATATCAGAGCTTTAAAAACAATCTTAACTATTATTTTGAGGGGCTGTCCTGGTTTCAAGCTGACATAAAGTTAATTTTCTTCATAGTAGCTGGCACAGTGCTGTGGTTTAGTATGAGAATAATGTTAGTAATACACTGACGATTTTAATCATAGAATACCAGATTGGGAGGGACCTCAAGGATCATCTGGTCCAGCACTGCATAAGCACAGTGTAGACTAGATGTCCCAGCACACTGTTCAGCTGAACCATAAATGTTTCCAATGCTGGGGAACCCATCAATTCCATGGGGAGATTATTCCAATGGTTGATTGCTCTCACTGTGAAAAATTTAACTCGTGTCTAACCAGAATCTCCCAGGGAGTAACTTGTGGCCATCAACCCTTGTCTTTTCTGTGCTACTCACTCTGAGGTGGGAGCCTTCGTCTTCATTGTAGCCACTGTTTAAATACCGGAACATGGTGATAAGGTCTACCCTGAACCTTATTTTCTCTAGGCTGAACAAACCCAGGTCAGTCAGTCCTTCCTCATACAGCTGTTGCCAAGTAGTGTTGATACTAACTCAAGGATTTTTCATCTTCTCATGTCCTGACAATGAGAAGGCTGGAGCCACTAGAAGCCAAAAGACAGCACAGCCAAGACAGATGACCCAAACTTGCCAAAGGGATACTTCATACTATAGAACATTGTGCTTAGTAATGAAACTGGGAAGAGTTGGCTGGAAGCCACCAAATGCTGCTTGGAGACAGACTGGGCATCAGTCAGAGGATGGTGAGCAAATATATTGTGCATCACTGTTTGCTGGTTGGGTTTTTTTAGTTCTCTCTCTCATTATCTCCCTTTTCATTACGTTATTATTAATAATAGTAGTAATATATTTTATTTTGGTTCAATTATTAAACTGCTCTTACCTCAATCAGGTGGTTTTGCCTTTTTCTGGTCCTCCTCCCCATCCCACTGGTGTGGGAGAAATGAATGAGCGGCTGTGTGGTACTTGCTTACCAGCTGTGGTTAAACCACAACAGGAGGTAAGATACAGAGTTGAATACTTGTGTTGTTACTGAATTTTTCAATTACATCTATATTTGCAAAGTAAATATAGCAATGGATCCCTGTAATCTTCATATATATACTGTTAGAGTCTCACCCATGTAAACACACAGCAAAAAGTGTACACATGCTACTTGGATTACTTGAAAAAAATACAATTCAATACCATGTGGATGGCAACATTGCCTGTATTATTAATAAATCAAACTCTGAACTATTTTTATGTTTTCACTGTATTGTGATAGCATCAGAACATACAATTAGATAATGATGTTTCTTGATTAAATTCAATGTTCTGAATAAAGTTCATGGACTCTGTATCTTTTAGGAACACAATCTGTGACTAACCTTTATTCTCTCAATGGATCACTTTACCAGTCATTACTCTTGTTTGCCTCAAAGCAAGCCTCTGTGTTTCCCAAAGGTTAGGCCTTCTGTATTGCATGAACATTCCCACAATCTTCTCTGGAAGTTAAATCTTCCTATTTTTCCCTCACTCTATGGAAAATATGTATTTAAATGAGTGATTTCAGTGTTTGAATACATAAATTTATGTTAAACTGCTAAGGAAAAAAACTAGGCTGAAATAAGCATGCACAGGAAAGCAGGTAATCTTGTCTAGCCTTTCCTACATGATATATAAGTACACATGTATATGTGAATCTGTTAATGCAATGAGGGACTTATGCTAAGGAATGCTTTTCTGAAGGAATATCTTCATCACATAGCAATCACTCACTCTGACAATACTTCTAGACCAAAATCTAACTGGAATGGAAAGAACTTAAGGAAGGCAACCTGAAATTCATCAGAGTAGGTCAGAATATTGCTTAAGGTATGCTGCTGCCTAAGCCACATTGTCACTGCTTAAAAAATACTTGAAACAGCTCTCAGGATGGAAAAATCATGCTGTCTTGTGCGTGCCTGTTTCAATACATTTCTTTTCACATCAGTTTAATATAAATTGATTTTTAGATCCAAATGCCATCACTAACATTTTCAACATTATTTCCCAACAGGGCAATGTATGCCACATGCAAGTTTAGAATAACACTGCGGTATTAAAGAAAATGTGATTTCAAGTTCAGTCCCAAGGTATATTCAAAACAAGCAAGAAGCTTCTTTCTCAAGTATAGGAATACTGCGTAAGTAAAATATTACTGAACTATGTTGAAAAAGAGGAAGCAGGATAGTATGTTTCAGAAACTATAGTTATTAAAATGCATTTTTTACAAAGAGCTTCTTCAACTATCTGTCTTCGGAATTTGGGCATCAGATGCTGAAGAGCAATCATCTGCTTCCTCTACGCATGGATGTAATACTTGCCTGAATAACACAATTCACTGTAACTCAGTATTATAATATTGTCATTTGGCTAGACATGAGAGCACAATCTGTGGTGATCAACTCTCATACAGGTACTGCTGTTTCTACATTACCTATTTCAATACTTATTTATTCTAAATAACTCTAAAATGTTTTATTTGAACATTTGTACCCTTTACTCCCTTCCACATGCGTCTTGTATTGACGAGCTATGTTATATACAAACCGCATTAGGAATAGTAAGTACTATGTCAGGTTAAGCAGTTAAAATCATCCTCCATTTATAAAGATTAAAATACAATTTCAGATGTGAATTTTGAAAAGAAAAATTAAAAAAAAAAAAAGTGTCTAGTTTTATTATTTGAAGTGTTTTGGGTAATTAAACTTACACAAACTTAGTGGTTTTCAACCAACCAGCAGGTTTGGAATACTTCAAGGAGAATACTCTTCACTCTGTATACTGTATCACCTCCTAGTATTACTACTTTCTTTCATGTGATTAAAGTGTTATTAAAAAGGCCGTATCTGCATGAAGTACTACTGACTAATTATTGTAAAGTGCATTCTGATTTGTGGATGAAAGTACTGCAGGCCATAATTGCAAAGTCTGCTTAGCCAAAAGCTTAGCATCCTTGAAGGAATATTCAGGCATGTTTCAAGGATTTTAAACATGAAAGGTAGAGGATTGGATTTGTTTTGAATGTCGTCTAAAATCTTCATATTCTTTCTCTCGTCTGCTACATAAAGTGTTTTATTTTCCCTATTACAGAAGCACATTTGATATAAATAGGTTTTCATCTTTTCAAATTTTTTAAATGACAGCATCTTTATCTGACACTTCCATTTAGAAGCAAATGAAAGTTTACCAGAAGAATTTAGCATAGCTACATATTTAATACTGTCCCAAGTTATTAAAATGAATTCCTTAAATACAGAATTTTCTTGCATTAATTTGTGAAACATGCAAGAAACTTCAGATTCCAGAGAAGCACGGCTACTATAGGTAGAATGCTCCCTGTACGCACACTAAATCCAGACAGGTCATGTACCTACACACATGTAGGTGCAACACTAGCAAGCAAAACAAACATTTTAGTAACAGAAGTTAGCGAATTATCTTAACAAGACTCCTAAGTATAAACTACAACGCCAAATTCTGAAACTGTTAATAAACAGAGATCTCCTGACTTGTGTGCATTAGCAGAAAAGATACTGATGAGCTAAAAAGGCTCAATGAATTAAATTAGAAACATTCAGAATCATAAGAACTAATGTCTCAATACTCATCTTTTCTCACACTATTCAAAAGATGAAGCACTAAATAAGAATGCACCTTCCACATGAACATCTTGTTTCAACAGATCATTTTAAACAAGAACTGTACCACGAATAAAAGCAAGAAAAAAAAATGAGAAAAACTATGATAACTGGAAAAGAAATTGTCCCCAAACAAAAAGATCAAATACACTAGCAAATACCCTTGCATCCTAGTACAATGCTAATTCCACTCTTCATATTCTTGATATTCCATATCCAAATTATCCACTGATCCACAGCCTTGAGCCACTTCCATCCAGCTGCAGCATAATGCTTCGTCAGCTTCTGTAACCTACTACAACTCTATAACTCAACCTGATCTCAGCCATCAAGGACCTGAGCACCCCCACTCTAAATGCTTCATGTACGGATACAGCTGCAGTTAACATACCGTTCTGAAGATGGCAACTGCTCCTACAGTATCACAAGCCTACATATAATTCAGGTTAGTCTTACTGAGAATAGCATTCCCTTGCCTTGGACAAAGTTTACACAAAATTATAAAAGTAAATTTAAAAATATAATATCTGAATGGAACTGTAGCCCGCTATGACTTTAGCTACTGCCACTCTAATTCCAGTCTTGAAATAAAGGCCAGTATCTCCTGAGAGAATCGCATCATCCTATGGAGTTTACAGATATACATAGTCACAAGATGCAACTGTTTCACAAACCCACAACAACTGCAAAGGTACAGTTACAGCTGAAGAGCAAGCAGCCCTCTGAAAAGGTTTCAAAAAAGATGTATTTTAACCTGCAGGCACAGAATTAAGCAACCCTAGCACCCTTACAATGGTTAATTCTCTCAAATAAATCATAGAATCATAGAATAGTTAGGGTTGGAAAAGACTTTAAGATCATCTAGTTCTAACCCCCCCCACACACACCCCACCCACGGGCAGGGACCCCTCACACTAAACCATGCCACCCAAATCTTTGTCCAACCTCTCCTTGAACACCGCTGGGGATGCAGCACTCACAACTTCCTTGGGCAACCCATTCTAGAGCCTCACCACCCTAACAGTAAAGAATTTCTTCCTTATATCCAATCTAAACTTCCCCTGTTTAAGTCAGACATATCTTCATCACTTAAAGGTTTCAGTTTAGAAGATGCAAAACTTAACCTGTAAATACGTATACACAGCTGAACACAATATTCCTGTTTTTTCACCCTGGGAAATACTGTGCTAAATTCATGTCTTTGGTCAATAAAGAAAGGTCAACATTTCCTGAGAGCCTGAGATGCTCTAAATTAACTGCTGAGATAAAATGGGAGCCATCAAGACACAATTAGGAAGCAGCAGGTTCAGGAACGCTGGTAGAATTCAGGCCGTTTGAATACAGCTACTTTTTTCATTTGAGTACATTTGATCTCTATTTAAAGCTGCAATAAAACAGATCCAATGAACATGTATATAAGATAATTCTGACTGCATTTTTTCCAATTTATTTGATGCAGGCTGGTAGGCCCTGATTTTTACCTATAAAAAGGTAGTATTCCTATACGCTTTATCTCAAAGGAGCTTTCAGGTGACAAACACCAAGAATTTTACAAAGCATATGATAAATTTGGAGGGCTTTTCTTTGTAAATCCTCAGCTTGCAGTACAGAAGCAATGCACATTCCTTGAGATTTACCCTTCTTAAACAGCTACATGTATTTCTATATCACGGACAACAATACCAAGGGAAATTTTCAGTGGAAAGTACTGAACATAGGAAAGGAAGGGTGAGTTACAAGATTTGATATACAGTAGAAAATGTCTTCACAAAATTTGGATTTACTGCATTTAATTCTTTCTTGGTCTAAAGCAGGGGAATTAAGGATTTAGGCAGAGGAATTAGGGCTTACACACACACACACATTTGAAACAAATACAATTTTCTATATATTATACTGGAGCGAATCTAAACAGTATAAAAATTCCACTGTAGGTCTACTGTTGCATGGCATTAAAAGCCTCTTACTTAGTAATCACAGTCACAAGCCTATCCATTATCCTAAAAGGTACCTCAGTTATTAACCCTAGAACAATACTGTGTGTAAGAAAGAGTGCACATAGTACTAAATAGACTTACTGGAACGGAGAACAAACAAATGTGATATTATCTGTGCCAAACCCAGAGGTTTTTTAATTCCCTATACTTTCAGAACCCCGCTTTCAGCTTAGATGGTTTTCTTTTGTGTAGCACTCTTTTTCTTAAGAAGCCCCAAGTTCATTAGTATCTTTCAAAAAGGCAGTTGTGGGTTCCTTTTTTGTTTAAGAAGTTTAAAAAAACACTGTAATTCAAGTGTAAATAAAGAAAATCGCATTGAGTATCATAAAAGGTCATCTCCTGATAGCCTCTGAACCTCATACATACATCCCGTAGCCTCTGAACCTCAAACAAAGGAAACAAACAAACCAAACCAAACCAACCAACCAAAACCAGACAATTCAGAAAACTGGGGTTTTTTTTGTAATCTCACAAGAGGCTACACACAAATATTGTCCTGTGTGCATTCAGAAAGCTTATTCACATCAGAACAGCTGCCACAGGCCGTCTCTCATATTTCTTCAGGTGAAAGCTGTATGTGAATTCCTAGCAGAGGAATTGATTAAAATCCTTGATTTTAAGATTACATTTCAGGAGAACTGAGTATCCTGGCGTCTGAGGCAAGAAATCTAGAACTTGAAAGACTGCATAACTTTTCCACATTGAAGCCCAGGGTGAATAGGGCTTTGAGCAATCTGGTCTAGTGGAAGGTGTCCCTGCCAATGGTGGAGGGTTGGAATCAGATGATCTTTAAGGTCCCTTCTGACCCAAACCATTCTATGATTCTATAACTAAGTTACATGAGCTCAGCCCTACCTTGGGTGTAGCTTCTGAACACAGATTAGGACATGCAACATACGTATACTCTAGGAAGAAAGCAAAACATCAGACTACTCCAGGTATGGTGGAACATTTTAGAGACTAACCAACTAGGATACACATTTAATTTTGCCACTTTACAGATGATACAAAACATTACTTACAAGGGGAGGGGAGAAGTAAAGCTGCTGCACAGACAAAAACGCTGTTAGTATCCTTCAGTTGGTAAGTAGATTTGCCAAGACAACATGCTTTATTATCATCTTAACAGTGTAACTCATAGCATTGTTAAGTAGACTTGCCAAGACAACATGCTTTATTATCATCTTAACACTGTAACTCATAGCAGATTAGAAAAGACAGCACACTACACAGCACAGAGGGAAAGAGATGAAGGGAGAATAAACCACGACTTTGCTGTTGTTCCAACTGTTATTAATTCACTGGATAAGCATCAGCACCCACAAGTTTCATTCACTTTTGAACCCTGCCATCAAGGGCTTTGATAATTGGGCAGTTGTTAGAACAGTTTCAAGGAAAGCAAACTTAACCTAAAATCACATATATTTAAAGCAACAGTTTATTCATTAAAATATCTGAAAGCACACCTATTTATGAAAAAAAGGTCCCTGAATTCCTTTTTATTACATATTGCTACATTCTTTAATTGCATTGACAGTTTCTGTAGCACAGATTTGAATAATGAAATCTTCACACTCTCCTGCTTGTCCTACAGATCTCACCAAAGAATCAGTCTCTTCATTAAAATATTGATTGTATTCCAGCAGTTCTCATTAAAAGCTTTTTTTCTTTATAAATACTCTCAACATTCAGAAACACATATACTTCTCAAATACAAGCTAACTAAAAAGAATACAAACATTTGTGCAATAACAAGCTCTAAAATCTGCTGAAATTACATTTTTATTTAGACAAATGATGCACAAGTGACATGAGCATTAATTGACACAAATATTCTGAAGGAGCTCATTTGGTGAAGCCACTATGAAATATAATTCTATAACGGTTAAACTAGAGGGCATTTCAAGACAGCAAATAGATCCGAGTGGTTATTTTTTTCTTGCTTCTAATGTAAACAGTAAATAATATTTCTATGGTGTGCTTGCATACTTTGTACTTGAAATGCAATACAATGAGCATCTGTATTCTGAAGTAAAATAAGGATCCCTTTTCTTCCTGAGTACAATTTAGAGATAGTAAGATTAAATTAATATGTGAAGCTATATAAAGATGGTGATCCTAGCAGGACTTCTGCATTTACTCTTTCCCCATTTAAATTGCCCATGTGCAACAACAGAATCTGTATCTATCTGAAAAGCTTTCTGAAGCCCTGGTTGCAAGGCAATTAATATTCATGGTAGGATGCACATGTTTTCTTCAAAAAAAATCTTTCGCTCTTCTAATTTTTGACTGAAGGTTCATTTACATTTCTGTTTCTCAAGATTCCCTTCCACAGTATAATTCAACATAAAACCAACAGGATTGCTTTAATAGTACCTGAGCAACATTACCGATCTTATTTTATGCATTTCTCTAATAAAATCTTACAACTTCCAATATTTGCAAAGGTAAAAATTGAATGTACCCAAGACATTGCTTCCTAATAGAACAAGAGATTTCAAACTAGCAGAAGGTGATAATAGGAAAGAAAACACTCAGTTACCTCAAACATGTTTATTAGCCATAGTGCTAATATGAAAAACTGAAATTCTTCCCCAGCTTGCAAACAATATCAAATACAAAACCACTACAGGTTTAAAATATCAAAGTATGCCTTCTTAATTCCTGGTTTCTTGATAGAATTTCTTCCTTTGTGTCCCACACATACATTCACGTTTGAAACGTGGCCTGCATGCATGCATGTGCACAGAAGTCTGCAAAAAATCAAAGAGATTCTTGTCCCTTATCACAAACTGCTGTGAGGTGGTAGCTCAGGCCAAAACCAAACAGACAAACCAACTCCTCTCTGGAAATACAGAAAACACTTTCCTGGAGCTCCCTGGGCTAAGGGAAAAAAAAGTGAAATCCCTACACAGAGCCAGTCTTCTTTTACCAGCAAAACCAATACATTTCTCTTCTCCATTCAAATCTGATTCTGAATTTTGCTCCATTTCACACAGATGCCATGACTTGGGTTTTCCTTTCCTCAAGAAGTGGGAAAATACTCCTTGACAATACAGAGGAGAGATAAAAATTGGGAAATCAGGAAATAGCTGTCAAATTACCAGGAGGAAAATTAACATCAGAAAAGAAGGACCTCAATTAAAGGAGCTCTGCTTCAAACTAAGACTATTCTAAATGGTTTCCTGTACCTCTAGTTGTACAACTTTGCTTTTATGAGTTTTTACCAGAATGTTGATCAAATTACTGCCAGTCAAAATACCCTGGCATGTGAGTCTATCTCTTCCTTATCACTTTGCCATCTCTCACTTCCTCCTTTAGTGAATAACAAATGATTTCCCCTAGGGAAAGAGAAGTGTTTCACTGAAATAGCTTTGAGGTTTTATTTAACAAAACTCTTCATACTGTTTATAAAAACTCTGCAGGTTCTGTGAAACCCCAAATTATGTTTCCTCTAGTCTAAAATGACTTGACTTAAAATGCATGTTTTCTGATAGCTCTCCAGCTGACAAACTCTCTCTCTCTCTCTCTCTCTTTTTTAATATATATATAATTCCAGACATGGGGACCCAAAAGGGCTTTTATTTAACAACAGCTCAAGAATTACCTTTTCTAACTTCCCATCTCTCCACTATTGTTTCTGGTATATTAGTTTTCAAGGTCTCAAAGTTCACAGCAGGTTTTTTGCAAGAACAGTGATAAAGTGCTTGCATTATGAATAGTAATTTTATTCTTCACTCCTGTAACTGAATGCAGTGACATACAGGCTACCTGGCTTCAATATTCCATTGCAAATTCCTCAGGGCTCTGTGTCAGCAGCAGCATATTTAGCAACCTTGAAGAAACCTTTTATTTATGTTGATGGTTTTATTTATTTAAAAACCATTCTCATCAGGGTAGCCACAAGACATGCAAGGACTCACAGACAGAAAGATCCAGCGGTGTACTCTAAAACTCTCAACAGCAGCTAAATCAGATTAAAAACCAGCATAGTTTCAAATGCTAGTTAGATACTGTATTTTAACAAGGCAAGCACAACACATCATTATTCTGCTACACGTCTTTTGATCTAGGATGTGAGTATCTGAAGGGTCTTGCAAACACGAACACTAGCTTGCTCCTGCTTAGTTGGTGTTAATTAATTAAATGTTGTTACAATGAGCTACTACTATCTCTGATTTAACATCTGAAGCAGGTGCTCTTTTTATAGAGATTACAACTTCTGGTTATACACGTATGTAATTTCAGGTTTATGTGGTTGTATAGAAATAGATGATCTTTCCAAAAAGTTAATTTAAAAGAAAAAGAAGTCATTGATATAAATTGCTTATGAAAAAGAAGCTACATCTAGTGAAGCTATTTTGTTTCAGTCGGCAAAATAAAACATAACAATTTTATGCTTGAGCCAAACCTCCCAAATGAGACAGCATTAATTTACTTAAATAGAAAAATATTCAGTAAGATTCATAGACTCACAGAATGGTTTTGGTTGGAAAGGACCTTAAAGATCATCTAGTTCCAAACCCCCTACAACTAGACCAGGTTGCTCAAAGCCCCATCCAACCTATGTATTTTAACTATATGCAACCAACCCATATTTTCCCTGTAAACAGTATATACTGAAAATAATACGTCAGTCTCCACAAATGATATAGTTAAAGCTATTAATCCAAAAAGTTATTTTCATCATACGTATTTAAATTTTGTGATTCAGATACACCTTCATGATGCTTTTTCCCAAGTGTACTGCCTAAAACCACACGTATTTGTAGTTTGAAATGCAAAACATCAGGAGTTTTATGGTAAATTCCAGCTAACATAAAATGAGAAATTCTTAAGACAAATTAAATTTTTAAACTCAATCAGACCTTCTTAAAATAGCATCTTCTGTAAATATGTGGCCATAAGGAAATCTCTCTGTACCTATGTCACACACAAACATTTCTTACTAAATTTCAGAATTTACCCTTTTAAGACATTGCCATAGATTTCCAGATTTTCTCAGACAGTAAACTTTCACTGCTCTTAAGTTAGACAACAAAGAAAACAATCAGTAGAAAGCCATTTGTTGCATTTTCATTGTTGATGCTCTAAATAAACAGCACAGATTGAAAAAAAAAGTATCTCGTTCCTGAATGTTGAATTATTTCTCTTAGCCATAGTTAAATCTCAAACCCTAATATTACTAACTTTATTACAGGAAACAACTTTATACTGAAACAGCCGAGTTTCAGCTTGTTACAACTCCTTAGGAATGCTTATTTTTATGTAGTGTAATTTGTATTGGCTCTATGACAGTTCAAGAATTTTAATACATCCAAATTCAGTGCAACTGGATGGACAAGGCAGCAGGTGAGAAGGGCTTCAGCTCTATGGAAGCCTTCATGACTCCTGCATTCATGCAGCAAACTATCAAAGCTGCAGCTAATTTAAATGGATGGAATTGCACAATATCTAAATGAACATATTCTTTGATCAGAGAGTGACAGGCTTTGAATATATTATCTACAGTAACAGTAAGGATACTGTTGCTCTTCCTTATGCTTGATGGGCTCTGTCATTTAACATGCCTAATTTCACATTCTGAAGCTCTGATGGCTTCCCAAATTAGGTGGTGTGGAAAAAGCATTAACTGAAGCAGGTTATTCTGTTCATCCACCTGTTACAGAAAGTAAAAATAAATACTGAACTGTCTAGGCAGAGAAAATTCACTAGCCAAGTTTTAACATATATCAGAAATGAATGAGAATGAGTTCTCTCAACTGTGATATCTATGTTTAGAAGTTCTTTCATAACAGTATTTTTCAGCTGCCTCTAGCCCACTAGAAATAAACTAAAATTACATTTGCAAGGTTAAAAGAGTTTTTACTCGAGAGCTGGAACCCAAATTTAGGAATGCTAAATACTTGCCCTGAATCACAACACAAGTTCTAATTTTAAATATTGAGAATATTATGAAGAGATCTGAATGCATAAATGTGCTGAGGGAAATTCATGAGCTAAGGTTTAACTAAAACTTTGTGAAGGATTTGTTTAGCAAACCTTACTGATAAATTCAGATGACCACATTTCTCTATGTGAGGGTGGTGAGACACTGCACAGGCTGCCCAGAGAAACTGTGGCTGCCCCATCCCTGGCAGTGTTCAAGACCAGGTTGGCTGGGGCTTTGAGCAAATTGGTCTAGTGGAAGGTGTCCCTGCCCATGGCAGGTGGGTTGGAAGTGGATGAGCTTTAAGGTCCCTTCAAACCCAAAGCAGTATGTTATTCTACAATTTTTAACCATTCCAGGCCTAGTTACATCTTTGTATTTCTTGTGTGGGACATTTCAGACTTGAACAGAATCTGACAAAACCCACAGATATTAGATGTGCAGTAAGGTATATTCTGGTATAAATCCACACTCTGCAAGAGCCAGAGAAGCTGTACATTTAGATGCCTGGTCATACTTGTTAATGAATATGTGTTTGGAAATTCTATATTGTCTACAAATAATTGTAAAATTTGCATTTCATTGAAGCAAAACGAACATCACATGAAGTTTCTGGGTTTTTCTTACCCAGACATATTTCAGGTAGAGTACGTTCCTGAAGTTGTCTTAACCTATAATCACTGCTTTAACATATAATAATTTTGGTGCCACTTGCCCTTCTGAAAACTTCTTAAAATGCAAATATACTTGCACGAACAACATCTTTTCCCCATCACGTTTTATATTAATCATCACGACTAGTAATAAAAACATCACATTAATCATTAGAAATAAGTTAAAAATACAAGATTATTTCAGGGAAAAGGACAAGGAAGAGATAGATAGGAAGATCCGGGGTCTTTGACGATAAGGATGGATAATTAGAGATTATTAACATACTCCACTTTTCTCCCCCTCCAGTAAAATTCTTGTGGAAATAGGTCAAACAAGATTGATTTTGCAGGGGCTTGGAGCTGTTTTCACACCACATGCCCATCTTTTTGAAGGGCAGAAGTACAATCTAAGTGCTAAAAAAGTATTTACAGAGGGCAGAGTAAAGTAGATTTTTTTAAACATACAAGAGCTAAGCAAAAGTAAGCTATCTGCACAACTCCAGTACTGCATCTGCAGTACCAGGTTAAGGAAAGTTGATCTCCCACCATGAATAGGGTAGTATATCCAAACCCCTACCAAATATTTCTGGATGCAAATACATTAATTTTTACACTACTTTATCCTCAGAAATCTTCTTAAAGATTTTTAAATGTCTTTCCACATTACTCCAAATCAGGGAAACTATCTGGAAACCGAGATGCCAGGATTAAAGGAGAAGCGCAGGTAGACCATTTAGGCCAGAAGAATTAAAGTACTTAGGTCAGAATAAACACTGTGCAGGTACAAGGAGAAAAACAAGCATAAGAGACAATTTCTTTTCTGAAAGTTACCCATGGGACATAATGGATTAATGTGAGACATGCTCTGGTGAAAAAGGCCAAACATTTCTCTGAATGTACCGGCAAAGACTGCATTCAATTCTGGATACTGTGCACCAAGACTGACACAAAGAAATGGGACAGAGTTCAAGAAAAGTCCAAGAAAATAATCAGAGGTCTAGAAAATAAGATCTCTCTTACAGATTGCACACATTGGACTTATTCATAACAAGAGGACAGAGCAATAGGGAAGATACTGATATTAAAAAAAGAATAAAAATAAAAAAGCCACAGAGGAAAGGAAAGGAGTACATGTTTTCAGTGACCATGGTGAGTGGTTCAAGAACTGAGGAGCTTAAGAGGATTGAAATTAGATGATGAATGGAAAAAAGCAAGCCAAATTTCCCACTTCTAAGGTCAGAAATATATTGCAATTTTCTAATACAAGCGATTTAACTGGAAAAGTTATTGAGGACTTCAAGAGCAGGTTGGACTACCATCTATAATACTGCATGCATGTTATTGATGTTGCTTTGGGATCAAGATGAAGACTAGCTTCCTGAGGTCAACACAGAGTTCCACTTCCTTATGTTTCCAGAGCTTAATAAATATCAGGTAACATCCCACTGGCAACAAATACTACTTGGCTCCCACTTCAAAATAATCTATTTTGACATAAGACAAACTACATGAAACTGCCTCAAAATGAACAAGAAAACACATTCCTGGTGTCTAAGAAAACAGGACAGAATAACTTCTTTTTGTGAATTTCAACACATTAAGTATTTTTGATTAGAACATGATGCATATTGCAATTTGTAACAAGATAGCTTTGCCTGAAATGATGACTAAAATACTTGCCACAGTAATTTGCCACACTAAAATTGTCTGGTGATATAGCAGAAAGGCAAACAAACAGATGATGCAATAAATGCTCTCAAAAATTTCAGATATGGTAGAAAAAAGGATAGGAGGAATACAGACAAGGTTTTGGAAATTAATTTCTGGTAGCAATACAGTCGTGACCTTTCTTTCACGTGGCTGCTTTATTACATTAGCACTTAAAGGGTGTAGTCAAACTGAAGACAATGAACCCACTGCCTGATTAAGGACACAAGAAGATTAAAATAATAGTAATTAAAATCAAGGCGCTAGTACTTACATACTTCATCGCATTTGGACTAATCAAAGTGGCAGAATGAAACACTTGTTCTTGCAGTACCAGTGATTAGGTGCGTATATAAAGTAATTCTTAAAATAAACTCTAGTATATGTCAAATATTGAAAAGGTAACAGAGATGAGATTAGAAAATAGGCTTGAATGATCAGTGCAATGCTTGAGTTTGGAAAAGTATATACTTCAAGATTAACAGTTGATTTGTTCATTACGTTATTTCACAGGCTGTAAATATTAACAGAATGTTAATAAAAAAAATTACTCATTACAATCTTTTAACTCACATTTTCAAATATTGCTGTTGTACATAAATTTCTTCATTGTGATACAATTTATTGTCTACCGGTTTTTACTGGATTTGCTGAAAATCTAAGCACCAATAAATAAGATTGTTTTTTTTTTTCCACACCAGTGATGTACTATTTAAGAATTCTGTGTATTATTCATGTATTCCATTGTCCTGGGTTCAGCAGTAGCAGTCATTTTTCGCCTTCTTAGTAGCTGGTGCGGTGCTGTGGTTTTGACTTTCAGCCTGGGAACAGCGCTGATAACACCAATATTTTCAGTTGTTGCTCAGCAATCTTTACTCTGACCAAGGACTTTCTGTCTCATGCTCTGCCAGGGAGGAGGGGAAGCCAGGAGGAAGCAGGGACAGGACACCTCACCCAAGCTAACCAAGGGGGTATTCCATATCACAGCACATCATGCCCAGTATACAAACTGGGGGCAGTTACCTGGAAAGCCCAGATCATTGGTCGGGCTGGGTATCAATTGATGGGCAGTGAGCAGTTGTATTCTCTTCCCTTGCTATTGCCATTATTATTATTATTGGTGATACCAGTAATGGTTTTGTGCTATACCTTAGTTACCAGACTGCTATTATCTCAACCCATGGGATTTACACTCTTTAGATTCTCCTTCCCATCGCTCCTGGAGTGGGGGGAGGAGGAAGGTGGGTGAGGGAGTGAGCGAGCATCTGTGTGGCTCTGAGTTACCAGCTGGGCTTAAACCACATCATCCATTTTCTTCTAAATCTTAATTCATTTAGAATGTTATTCTTATCTCTTTTTTTTTTTTTTTTTTTTTTTTTTTATTTATAGAAATTTTTTTTTTATATATAAG
>NDXB01014403.1:47013-69814 GCA_002631895.1 Agapornis roseicollis
TTTTTTTTTTTTTTTGTGTTTCATTAATATAAAGGCATGTTTTTATCATATAAAAGCATGTGTTTTTATCTTCTGTGCTTAATAGACTCATCAGACTGAAGTACTCCAACCACTACACTAAATACTGCGTTATCAGCAGAAGCTGTCAAACCTGGATTTAGTTGTGCTAGAGTTAGGAGCAGTTTTGCATTGGTAACTGCAGCTTAGTTTCCCATAATTTTTGGTGCTACAAACACACTCTCAGATTTCAGATGAAAGTCAGATTGACGTTTCTTGATAAAACAAAAAAACCTCAAGCATTATTTTTCCCAGTAGCTGGCTTTAAAATAGTTGCAAAATCAGAGGGCCGAACACACAGTTAATAACCTTACACAGTTATTATGTAAAGCCTTTTGGTTTTCAACATTAAAGCCAAGCTTGAAGAACAGAATCTGAATAAAGGGAGATACATATCTCAGGAACTTCACTTGAGAGCATTTAAATGCCTTCCTTTTTGTAGAAAATACTATGTGTCAGCACCTTGGAACACTGGATGCGCTTATCAACTTCAATGACACTTTAAGACCTGCATCTATTATCCCCTTGGATATGATGGCTCTTTGAAACAGGTGTAAATTTTAATACTCCTTAGCCAGTCTACCTTCTAGTGGGGAAGGGAAAAGAAAGGCGGCACTGTAGGTTTAGACATATTTGGTTTATAAACATCTTTGCTGTCCCATACCCACATTCTAAACTGAGGAAACCCCAGAGACAGCTTAGAATCCTATTTGCTAATGTGAGAGGCTGAGTTTTTAATTGAAACCCTTCCAAGAAGTAAATCAGAAATTCACACCAATTAAAACCTACCACCTACTCCAATCAACAGAAACACAATTATATTTTTCCCTGCAGTTATGCACTGCCAATTTGGTTTAAAAATAACAAACCAAACAAATAAAAAAAACCCCAACAACAACAAAAAAACCCAACCAAACAAAAAAAAAAAAACCACAAAAAAACCCACAAAAAACCCAAAACAAAACAAAAAAACCCCCACAAAAAACTGCTTTGCAAACTATTTTTAACTTAAACACTACACTAATGATGGCTCTTGTCAAAGAGCGTTTATTACATAATTTGGGATCTTCTTGACATTGTCCAACTCCAGACCACTTTATTATCTTTAAAAGGCATTGGAAAATGCCTACAAATTAACTTTTATCCCACTTCTTTTGCTAGATGAGCTTTCCCCCAAGGAGATTTACAGAACAGACATTTTTCTAGTACAGATGAAGGATGAGTAGAAGTAACTTGAGGAAGATAAACTTTTATTTGATAGGTTTGCACTTTATCACCTTTAGGTCTCTGACTGTTCAAACTCTCCCAGCAACGCCATTTGCAGTGAGCCATAACCAGTATGCTCTGACCTAATTAATTTTGTCATAATCTTACACACTGTTAGCTGGCTTTTTGTAACTTCCAGCCCCTTGACATAGTGTGCCATAATGAATATAACCTTTAACACATTACTTCCAGGCTAGTGAACACTAATGTCTTCAGTACCTCTCCCTGTTGAACCTGTCAGCAAGAAGATGTAAGCTATGAGAATCCAACTCCTCTTATGAATGTTAAGCTAACCAAGTCCACTGTTCATAAAGGACTGACAGACCCTTTTGACATAAGATGCACACTACAATACATTCTCTGTATGTAGGTCATAAAGTACAATCTACAACTGACAGTGCTTGGGTTATTTAGTGTTACACTACAAAATACCATGTATTCTAACAGAAATAGGGATATTTTAACTCAGTGCCATTTTAAAATAATCTCAAAGCTCTTGAAGAACAGAATTATGTTATTGCTTCATCCTCTCTTGAGCATAAGAGCCAAGAAGGAATGTCACCTGCACAGCAGCAGACAGCAAGACTATAATTTGGCAATGGAGGTTTCAAAAATATTATCTTTACTTGAAAAGGCAAGATAGAGAGGAAAACGATATACAAAACCAGAATTTACTGAAGAAACCAGTTAAATATCAGCTCTTCCTGGAAAGAATCGTGGGGTTTCCATGCATCATTCCTCCTCTGCATGACAGTTTCTGGTTGATTCTAAATAATTCTATCACTGCTTCCAAACAGGATTTCTTTTCTCTTTAAACTCATTAGAACAGATTTCTTTATTCTTTAGAAGGAAAGCCAGGTTGGAGTCATGTATCTATATCTGATAGGGCAGAACTACTGTGGTTTCTTAAAGTTATACAAAAGATTTTGGGAAATGTGAATGAAATACAAGAGTAATTGTAAGAAAATAACACTTGAATGCAGACTCCCCAAAGGACTGTCGTATAACTCTAAAACTAATGTGCTCCTGTGTGATAGCCAAGGCTAAAAAAGTTTTAGTAGTACATGGCATAGAATCATAGAATAGTTAGGGTTGGAAAGGACCTTAAGATCATCCAGTTCCAACCCCCCTGCCATAAGCAGGGACACCTCACACTAAACCATGTCACCCAATGCTTCATCCAATCTGGCCTTGAACACTGCCAGGGATGGAGCACTCACAACCTCCCTGGCCAACCCGCTCCAGTGCCTCACCACCCTAACAGGAAAGAATTTCTTCCTTATATCCAATCTAAACCTTTCCTGCCGATTAATTCATATTGGCTTTCTGGGAAATTCAAAGGCAAAAACACACACAAAAAAATGCTAAATATGATGACATTAAAGACTTTAACAAATTAAAAAAAAAACAACAACAAAACAAGAAAAAAACCCACAGAACAACAACAAAAAAACTTCAATTTTTTTTAGAAGTCTTACTGAATTGAAATATATTCCCAGCAAAGAATTTGGAAATCTGGCATGGTGGTTATAGGTTAGTAAGCCAGAAATTTATTCAGGAGGCAAAGTAAAGCACCTTGAAAGTCAATGTGTAACTCCTGAATTCAGTCTTCTCTTTAATAGTGACCTGGGGTGAAGTTCCTGTAAAACTGATATTATAGGAATGGTACAGTTAGATTGAGTAACAGTGGGTTTTACCTCTTGGGAGTCTGAAGGTATACCAGAGAGACTAACATACATTAGGGAATGTCAACCTCAGGGTACAAACATTATTGTTTAGAGAGGCAAGGAAATAGGAAAAAAAATGACCTCTTATTGCTCTTAATGACTCAGTATGCTGAAAAGGCAACAAACGTTTTGAAAAACTATACTCCAACAGATTCAGTTTGATATGCACAAGTTAGGTAAGCTAGAAATGAACTTAAAAGAGAAAATAACATCAACAGCAGTAATGGTGAAATTCAGTTCATTTCGTATGCATATTTGTCTTGTTAATAAGAATAATAATCATATTTTTCCACTTAAATTATTTTCACTGATTACCAGAGAACCCCTTCAAGCTCAAAACCTACTTAACCCTACCTTTGGCTGGCGGGGGTCTACAAAAGTAACTTTTAATTATTTATGCCACATGAAGCCTCAAACGCATTTCTTTTTATAGACAGCAATAAAGACCATAATTGCATGAATTGAGTATGAGGCTTGAAAAATTCTCACAGGCGGATTTATTTCATAGTTAATTGTTTTTACTGGATTTCTTTTTCTTCTCTCATATGGATTCCCTTGGGACTCTTGTCAACTAACCTTTGGACATGCAAAGACTTAGAATTTTGGAGGCAGAAGACACTGTTTTACAGTCGCTAACTGGCGTACAGGCCAGGTTGCCTCTATTATTCTTGTCCACATTATTTTTTTAATGCAACTTATGAAAGATATTAGCAATATCATCAATGCAGCCATAGTCCATAAAATAATGGATTCAGACACTTTGCAAATGAGATGAAAGCAATTATATAGTCCAGGATGCTGGAATATGCAATACAAAGACTGACACAAGTTACCCAAAGCCACTTTGATCAAAAGTCTGTAATGAAATGTTACATTACATAGTAACAGAAGAGATGCAAGGCAGAGAATGCTGATACCCCAATACTAGACGGAACTAAAATAATTACATCTTCCCATGATGAGAGTTACAGGGCAAAGCAATGCATTATAAAGTAATCCACAGCCCTGGGAAAAGGCTGTCCTGAAAATAAATCTAAAAAAATCTAATTACTGGTTCTAAGCCTGTAGCACATCCCACTAAGTAGCAAAAAACATTATAAGGGCACTATCAAAATTGAAAATCTTATGCTATACAATTTATCTTCATTAACATGTATCTATTATTTTGTAACACTAATCTAGTCTTTTGTTCATATAATATTTCCCTTTAGCATCTTCCAGTGCTTCAACAGTATCAGGGTTTTCATTGTTACAATAGAGTATTTAGTTTACTGGATTTTTTATATCATGTACAGTAAAAGCAAACTGTTACATACGCCAAACATAAAACAATCAAGTCAGAGATGACCCACTCTACCATGCTGAACTGTCTGACTCTTACTCTTGACCTTCATTTCTTGCCATTTATGTTACAGTAGCAATTTTTCTTGTTGAGATTTTAACAATTAGATTTTTCTTAAATTATTAATTTCTTCTGGTTACTCATTAAGAGCCTGTTCTCCTGCCCTCTCTTTCCAGTGGTTCTTCTTGCAGCTGAAGAGGCTCTGAAAAATATTTTCTTGTCCTTTATTCTCTTCTGGTTAAAAAAGCAGAATCAAACACTTACACAGAAACTACTAGTTCTTATCCAGTGCATATATTTCATGGAGCTGGAGTTGTACTTTAACATGTTCATGAATATTTCATTTCTACTTGGTGCCAGCTGCATCTCCCTGGGAGCTGGGTGCTTACCAAACGTAATATGATGAAGTGTTATTATGTTTCCTCATCTGGAAAGTGTCAACATGTCCTACCACTGAAACGGACACTCTGCATTACAAATGTCTCCAAGACACACGTGCAGGAAAGAACAAGTGTACAGGTCAAAAAGGCATGCTTTAGGAAAGTTGGAAAGAATGAGTAGTGTCATAAAAAAAATAGGTTTACAACTGCCTCTGAGAACTACTTCATCAAATTGTCCTCCTCGGGGAAATAACAACATTAACTACGGCTCTGGACTCCAAAAATCATTGTACGTACCTTTAAGAAACAGTTTTCCCAAATGTTTTTGGGTTTGGTTTGGTTTGTTTTTTCAAGGAAAGTTCCAGACTGTCAAGAAAATACACCTTTCCATCCATCAAATGAACTATGAAACATTTTTGCAGACCCTTTCTTTCCTCTTGTTAAGTCTTAACATATAGTCAGAGACTTCAACTGAGATGCAAATTTTAATAGACTTTTATATTAACTCAGAGCCCAAAATTTCAAAAATAACACCCAAGAAATTTCCTGCAGAATGGAAACCAAATTCCATACAGTAAAATACACATTCTTACTCTTGTGACAGCTAATTTTCTTCCTGGAACGACTACTGCAGACCCCTGTGAATCACCTCTTTCTTTGGGGATAAAAATACCCCTCCAGCAGGTTACAACAGTTAATCTAGTTACAAGAACTAGCTTTGGTGTATTTTGCCTTCCCCCTCCCCACTTTGTTTTGCTCTTTTAACCAAGCTCATGCTTTGAAATTTCATTATATTACACAGGAGAGAGCTACAGTAAGATCTTGATTAAAACTGGAAATACAGATGATGTGGCTCCACTGCACTAGTTGTCTAGCCTTTTGTGCATATTAAGTAGGTGTTCTCCCAGATACATTCTTTAAGGTCTTACAAATTAACACCTGAAAACCTAAGCCTGCTAGGACTTCTTGAATTTAATAGGCTTTCACACTGTGTAGGTATATATTTGGCTGATATCAGTAGCAGGTCTGGGATCTGTCTGAGCACTTTGCACATGTGAAACCACAGATACTCAACATTAATATTATCAAATATTAATATATTTTATAACTGTGAACAGTTGTTTACTTCATCTTTTTGCAATGACAATTCTTTTCACACTGGCCATGAAAACAGCCCAGTTAAACTTCACAAAGGAGGATGGCATGTAAAGTTAAGCACTGCTCACCTGGGATAACTACAGTTTGTGTAAGGTAATACTAAACCTATTAACAAAGGTGGCATTTTGAGACTGCTAGTTAAAGTCTAGTGCCTTAAGCCTCAGTTCTTATTTTACTTAAATAGCATTTTCATCCATACATACTTGTGACTACTGAGAGCTAATTGACCTAGACCTTCCTACCCTAGGAAAAAGGCAGGAAAGTAGAATTTAAGATGCAGGCTGTATTTAAATTAGAAGCAAGTGTGTCTGTGTGCATATAAATACATATATGTATACACATGCACGTCTTGCACGTAACTATAGTGATCTAACTCTCCAGTCAAAGCATATTCAAGTTTTCTGCTTCAGTTTTGGACCATTTTGGTAATGTGGAAACATAAGCATCTCTATACAGATCTGAAGGGGTCCATCCCATATTTGCAAACTCCAATTAGACTAACCTCAGCACTCCATGCTGCATGACTGTCTAAAACCCTCTGCAGGTCACCATTTGCATTCACATATTCATGTTCCCTTCTGAGAACGCAGTGCTCAGCCAACTCACTGGATTCCATCTGAGAGACTCCACTTATTTCTAGTACCATCCTAGAACACTAACAGGTCTGTGATGTACTACAGACACTGAACTTCCATTTTGCAAATGTGGAACCCTGTAATGCAAAGACCAAGAGAAAATGTAAGAAATCACCAAGGCAGGGTGTAAGGCACAAGATACCTTCCCAACATTACTGTGATAGGAATCAACCCTTCTTGAATTATCAAGACTCTATAAGGCTCCCTTATCCTAAGTCAGAGCTATAGAAATATTAAGTGCAAGGATTGGGATGCAGCAGTTCAACAAGATGTAGCCAAGTATAAATCTCCTTGCTTATCCATATTGGATTCCTTGAAATGAATCTACAGTGCTTCACGCAATCCTTACAGATTTTTACTTTACCAGCTTTATTTGAAAAGTCTGATGATAGCTGAACTTACTGACCTTAATCACCAGGAAAAAAAAATCAAGTAAGATATTACAACTGCTGAAAGAAGGAAAACTATTTCCTGGAGTTGCAATAGTCAGGAAATTCACAGAACACAACAATCCAGTTATTCCATGTAAATGAATACTTGTTCTTCAGGATAGTCTTTAAACACTTGCACCCTTCAGGACTATTATTATATTAAACTCAGAGTACACCAGAATAAGGTCTTGTGAAATTAAGATCTAAAGCAGAAAGTGAGGCCTGTTAGCTGAGCTGATATAGCAGGTGCAGTAATACCCTAACAAATGAGATCTACAATATGCAGTAGGTTGCCAAACAAAAGAATACTTGTGAGCGAATTCTTCCTGACACTTAGTACTAAAAGGATGAGCAAGAACTCTGAGAATATTTTATCTTTGGTGATATCCAAGATTACCCAGGATTATGATTCTAACAGAAACTGCTGAAGTCTAGCACAAAAGCTCTACCATGTGCCACAACCTCCCATACCTGAGTAGAAGTTGCTGATTCAGCAGCTCCATTTTTGGGTATATTTTCTTTTATACCTAAAGTCAAGTTTGCAGCATTTGCAGTTGTTCCACACAGCATGAGATCCCCATAGCTAATATTCTGATACAGCTCCAAAGATGAACTTTTTTCTATGCCAAGGTACATGTTCTGTCTTCCTCAAATAGGAACGGTAAATACTTGGAAGGTCAGGCATTCTCACCATTGCTGTGTTGCTCAAAATCCACAGGTGTACTGATATTGCAAACACATCTTTTGGGTTCAAATTTGTACTTGCAACACTGTATCTGAAAGTTCTATATAAAACATTTACCCATTTCTTTCTCTTCCAATACAGACCACTGGTCCCACTTTCCTGCTACATTTTGCAGTAAGGTTACTACAGGACAGTCAGATAGTCGAGCTGGTTGCTCACAATCTCTGTGGAATCTTCATCCTGGGGACTTTTCAAGGCCAACAGGATACAAACTTAAGGAACCCAGTCTGAACTCAGAGCTGATCCTGCTGTGAGCAGCAGGTGGAGCAGAGACATCCTCAGGTCCTTTCCAACCTGAATTATCCTCTGGTCACTGCTTTGTGGTAGGGTAACTGTACAGGTGTGAGCACAGGAATTTTAACACCTGTATCACTAAGCCTCCAAGTTCACTCTTTACTCAGATGCCATGGCTCTCTAACATAACACAGCCAAACCAAATTACCAAGTGTGTTTTCTGTTTTATCAGAACTTGACGAGCAATGGCTTTTCTGAATTCATATTGGCATATAAAAGAGCATTTTAAATTGTATGCCAGATTTATACAACATCTAGACCTGAAGTGCTTTTGCTTTTGACTCTCTAATAATTCCTCCTTATTCCTATTTTTTTGGATCTCTCTCTTCTCAACAGCAAGAAAAACAAAGCCTTTTGTGTGTGAAGAACAGATAGCTGATATCCCACTTTCACTGCAATCTCAGTGGCATAAAATTACTTTTCCTTTAAGGAGCTTTATCTAGCATTTCTTGCCACACTTCTCCTTAGTGCCATATGGGTTGGGCTTTTCTCTGTACTCAGTTTCTCCCTGTAGCCTGTTTCTCCAAGTTAACTGAGACACTTGCAGGAACAGAATGACATATTCAGTGCTGTTCTGTTTGGCATAATTACTGCCTTCTTGATCAAACCCACCACTAAGAACAGTTTAAGTTGTCCATGTCAATTATGAACATCACAAAGCCTGACTTCAAGGTAGTAAAGTCATAGTCCCTGGGCTCAGAATGAGCAAATCCCTTAACTATATCCTAACATTCAGTCCAGCAAAATTTCATCCCCAGCTAAAAACCCTCAGCAAATGTGTTCTGATAATCCTAAACACAGAGAATTTCTTGTTTATGTGTATATATGCTCACTATCAAGTTATTGCACTACAACATTACAGCAAAACACTAGAAGGTCTCACTATGTTCCTATTCAAGTAAGTCGGAGAGAAACCTACTTTACAAATAGCCTTGTTCTCCTATGGTACTGCTGAAGAACAGCAAAAAACTCATCACTGAAAGTTGTATCCCTTATGTGCTTTGCCAGCTCTGACATTTTCTCCCAGGCTCAGCCACCTGATAGATGGTGGTATGCAATAGTTTCTTCACAAGCAGGAAGAGAATTATCTCCTTTCCTTTCTTTACATTTCCCATATTAAGCAAAAGTGTAGGAACTGTACTCAACATATTCAGGAGACGGATTTCTTCCAGCAGACAAATCGGGTCTAAACCACAAACAAAAACAAAATAGATACAAGAAGATACATATGATTCTATGACAAGAAAGTACTCAAGATCTGACTGCCTACATATATTCAGTGCTTTGCATTTTCTGAAAACCCAGCAGGTCAAATATATATATATATACCCAAATTTTATATATATATATATATATATATATAAAAAAATATATATATATAAATATATACCCAAAAGGCTGCCTGGAACATGCAGGGCAGGAGTTGCACCTATGAATATAGAGGGACTATAGCTGATCTGTGAGCTCCTATAACAACCCTGAACATAAAACAACAGCTAGGAGTTTGCAAGTCCATAAATCATAGAATGGTTTGGATTGGAAGGGACCTTAAAGCTCATCCAGTCCCAACCCCCTGCCATGGGCAGGGAGCACCTTCCACTAGACCAGGTTGCTCCAAGCCCCATCCAACCTGGCCTTGAACACTGCCAGGGATGGGGCAGTAACAGCTTCTCTGAGGCTGGTGCCTCACCACCCTCACAGGGAAGAACTTTTTCTAATATCTAATCTGAATCTACTCTCTTTTAGCTTAAAGCCATTCCCCATTGTCCTGCCATGCCTAAATGGCGCTGTGGATTTTGCTGGCTTGTTGTGGGTTTTCTGCATACGGAGTACCACAAAATAATAAATAAATAAATAAATAAATAAAAGCCAAAACCCAATATCAAACAGAACTCACTCGAAATTCTTAAAAAAGAAACCCAAAAAACCAGAAAAAACCACAAACCAAAAAACCCACCACCAAAAAACAACAACAACAAAAAACCCAACACCCCAACTTTCTGAAATAAAAAGCAGCTCAAGATCCAGATGGCACAGTAGCACATGTGAATAATAAACTGACAGAACTTAGTAAAATGACATACTCTCAATGCAATCAGCAACCACTGAAATCTTCAACTTGGGAAAGCCATTGTCAAAACAGGATTTGGTGACCTGGGGGCAATTTCAGATAACCTTAAGTAGGACTGTTATCATTGTGAAGAAACTGGTCAAAATCTCAAACTGCTGGAAGACAACTTTGGGTAGGCCCCTTTATTGCCTCTTTTACTGCTTGTAATTCTAAGCATGAGAGAGGATCAAGTTTGAGGCCAGATTTGCAACAAGAGATTTCACTGTAGGTGACATTTGCCCTCTTATCTCCTCATATACCCATTTTCTTTGTTTCCTCGGTAATTCTCTCCTACAACACTGAAGGGGTCAATAACATACAGTGAGTGAGGAGACTGAAAGGGTATACTACATTTGTTTTGTTCTTCCAGGCCAGAATGATAATAAGAAACCCACTTATTTTTGTAGATGCAGAAGTTCCATTTTCCTGCAGTATCTCTAAAGACTTCACAGGTCCTAAAGGCTACAAAAGTCATAGTAGCTAGACTCCTTGTACCCATTCACTGCATTAAAAAAACAAACCATAAAGAAATAGATAGAGTGCTAATCCAAAATATGACCCATTGAGTGAGTTTATTAACATCATTATGAAGAAAGGTTATATCAGCACTTCTGGTAAACTGAAAAATGAACGCGAACAAGAAGCAAGAAGCATAACTCTGTGCCTTCTTGTACTTCATACAATCTTAACTGTGATCTGTTAGAATACCAGACTGAACAACAACAGCCAGAAGCTTAAGATCTCTCAGGAAGATGTGATAAATCCATTAGTGGCTATTAAGTACAATGATCTGGAGTGCAATTCCTCAGGAAACTGCTAATGCCATTGACTGGACATATGAGGAAAGGATCATTCTACTTTGCTCTGCTCCTGTATTTGTTTATTGGATGCTGTTGAAGAGGCAAGGAATTAGGAAAGATAAGCCTACAGTCTGAACGAATACAGAGGTTGTTTTGTGCTTACAGCTCAAGATGTGTACCCAAGAAGCATCACAACCATTACATTTTCAGGAACATCTAGGACACTGATATAAAAGCGCAGGTGACTGTAAGATAATATGGAAATACAACTGTTGGTGTGCAGTTCTTAGGTGGATGTTAAATAAAAGGATTTTGAAAATCCTTACACAAGAATAAGGAAAAAAATAATTGGATATGCTGACACCTACTTGTTGTGGAGCTCACAGTACTAGTTCTGAAACCTGCATAGAAAGGCCTATATCAGCATCCACAGACAGACACTGCTCTACCAAGCCAAATGCTACTTAAAACATCCTGACAATTCACAACAGCTGAGAAGTATTTCACTAAACTGATTGCTAGTTAAAATACCTGGCAATTCTCAGCAGCAGAAAAGGAGAGTGCTAACCAAGCAAATAAAGCACATTTGGGAGTTCTGAGTAAATCTGGAAAGAACAGGAAGGAAAAATAAATACAACATGTTTTCATAGCCATCCTGACAATCTGGCTCAAATAAGAAAATCAGAACAGTTTGGGCTTGAAGGGTCCTTTAAAGTACACCTAGTCCAACCCTTCTGCAATAAGACGAACATCTTCAACTAGGTCAGGTTGTTCATAAGCAACTTGACCTTTAACGTTTCCAGGGATAGGGCATCTACTACCTCTCTGGGCAACTGTGCCAGTGTTTCAAAACCATCATAGCCAAAAATTATACCTTTTGTCTAGTCTAAATGTACTCAGCTTTAGTTTAAAACCAATACACCTTGTCCTTCTCCACAAAGCTCCTCTCAATCACTTCATCCCTCAGCCTTTATTAATACAGGGGCAGGACCTTGAACTTTGCCTTGTTGAACCTCATGAAGTTCACATGTGCCCACTTCTCAAGCCTCCTAAGTATGTACCGCTGAAATGAAAAAGAACAAAGGTGGTATTATTTGAATTTTTTCATGACAAAGACTGGATTGTTAAAAGCTGCTTAAAATATGTCTGGGATTAACATGGTCTGGAAAATGCACATTAAAAATACAATTACCTTGTTCTTGGTTTTGGTTTTCTTATAGTGGATAACGAAGAACAAACAGACCTTGGAAACACACACAGCAGAAAATACACATAGAACAGTGTTACAAAACAGTGAAGAAAACTGGATAATAAAGCATATACAAACTCACTTCACACTATGGAAAGACTCAAATGCTGAAAAGGATACTGAAAGCCTCAGTGACTCATAACAAAACATTATTAATAACAACCATGAAATACTTCCATTTTTTGCTTTTTAGGGAGAATGAGACACTGATGATGGGTCAAGAACTTCTTTTAGACCACCCTATTTAGTGCTCAGGAGTCATGAGTGAGTCACCTGAGGAGCTTCTCAAGTTGGAGACATAAATTTTGCATAACTCATACGTAAGAGAGATATTCTAGACATCAGGCATGTTCACATTATGGTTTTAAATAGCTGGCAGCACCATGGAGGAAAACGTGGCAACTGGTGCGACATCAACCACAGGCAAAAAAAAGATGATGTGCCAAGGCAAACTAAAATTAACATGGTTTATACAGAATAGCCTAGTCTGGCTTCCACAGATAATGATATAAACTAATAAATACCTCTCTAAGAAGTTTGATTTACTAGCATATGTTGCTTAGAAAATAAACCCAACAACTTAAAACTATAGGATTAGCACCGTACAATACTGCTGAAGCTCACATAAATTTGAATTTAGAATGAATTAGCAGATGCATGCCCAAAGTAGCTTTCAAGCAAAAGTCATCAGTCAAATATAAATACAAGTATGATTCCTCCAAAGTTAAATTTAGGGACTATGCTATGCAACATACCAATCACTAAGAAATTAAAAAATGATGAGTGATGGTCTCAAAACTGGTAGTATGCTAAATGGTGCTGAGGACAGGCGTCATAAAGAACGATCTCAAACCGTTCAGAGGGAGGTAAAAAATTTATTTCACTGCTGCTTGTAAAAATGTTCAGAGGTGTCAGTCTGCTCCGTTCATCAAAGAAAATGAGAGGTGACTTGACAGCAGTATATGAGCACTTCCAAAGGGAAAAAATATGAGCTTCTACACATCTCTAACACAAAAAAGACTTAACAAAACTCAGTAGTTGGAAGCCAAAGCCAAAGTCAAACTAACCATTTGGAAAAAGCTACAAGTAATTTGCTTTGTACCTCTTGATAAGTTCAAATGACAACTAGACAAGTAGCCAAAAAATACACTTTAATCATGCTATTCTATGCAGTGCCTGAATACACTGACAAAAGAACTGTCTGCAGTACAACTAAGACCAAAACACAGACTCACAGGTCAGGCTTTGTCTTATATGCTACGTACCTAGTTTCAGCAACTATGTATACATAACTCTAAATACTGTTCTTTTGTTTAATTTTCTTTGTCATGAAATGATTTTTCAATCCTACCAATCCTTCCTCTTGGAAACATTTACAGAGACTCCCTATAGTGATATTTATGTTCTTTCTAAAGTTCTGATGTACCATTTCTTACTGTTAATAGCCTGAAAACTATATATATAACTGGTTTACACTTCAAATCACTCAATTTACCTGGGATTCTTTTCTTTTCTTCTGCCAAATGTGCATTCTGCAATTTGTCATTTTGTGTACAAGAATATAACTTGTAGGTTTCTTTCAACAGCTTTCTATATAAGAGATTCCCCTTTTTTGTTGTTGTTCAGTTTGATACTTCTATTACTTTCCACCCTCAGAAAGAGTTACAGCAGTTTCAAATCATTATAATTCTTTTTCCACCAGTCACAGTTCTCCCTATTAATTCTATTCCAAATTACATGATGTGTAAAATACATACTCAACAAAATGTGTGAATATTCTCAGCTCTATTACAAACCAATCTAACTTCTTTGGTATTTCTTTCTCAATACCAAATGTATTATACTTAAAAATGCCTTGAGATTGTTACAATACTAAGACTCTGAACAAGGCAACAATTTTCCCTCTTACTCATACTTCTTTTCTCAAATGTGAATGCATAAAGTTCTTGCAGTCTATTCTCCTGCACAGTGCTAAGTTTGGCAAGCTGGAGCTGAGGATCATCTGACTTTTCCATTTACTATGCAAAAGTCTGAGCTATTTCTTTGAAAGCTTAATACTTTTAGGTTGCTGAAGTTCAATTACTTTATCATTATTTTTGAAAAAAACTTCTTTCAGAATACCTTTCTATTTCATGCTGACACCATGTAATATTAACAAGAAAAGCTCAGCCACACTTCTGGTCAGTCAACCATCTTTTTTCAACTGCTTCTCAGGCACCCTTGTTACTGTCTGCCAGTATAACAGCATTCACATCACATTCCTGGGAACTGGTGAGTGAAAAGAGCTGCAGTCTCTGCCAATCCAATAGAAAAGCCTCATCTTGACTGAACTATACCATTATCCAAAATAGCATTATTCAACTGTTCTTTGTTCTACTTGCCTTGGATATTAAGAAAGGCATCCAGGCATGCTGGAAGCCTCAGTGGGCTGGTGGTAGACTTTCAAAGCATTTCAAATATTAATCTGCATGTGTACGTAAATCAAGCAACTTCAACACAAAGTTTGACTTGCTTTCATGCTATCCAAGTGTTTCTACTTATTCAGGATGGAAATAATCTATCAGAGAAACACAGTACTTCTTATTAAGCACTGTGTTTATTAATCTTATGTATATTAAGCAAATGCTGCATAAACTTAAGTTCATCTAATACTTCACAGAATCACAGAATGGTTTGGGTTGGAAGGGACCTTAAAGCTCATTCAGTTCCAACTTCCTGCCACAGGCAGGGACACCTTCCACTAGACCAGGTTGCTTCAAGCCCCATCCAACCTGGCCTCAAACACTGCCAGGGATGGGGCACCCACAGCTTCTCTGGGCAACCTGTTCAGTAGTCTCACCAACCTTAGAGTAAAGAATTCCTTCCTAATATCTAATCTAAATTTACCCTACAAACAACAAGGACAGCCAGCTGCACACATAGATTCTTGTGACTCGACTCTTATGAAATACAGTTTATTACGAGTGGCCTTTGAAGCCAACAAGATTACTGGTGAAGCAAAGTGACAGTAAATCACAGTATAAGAAGCAGGAACACAAGTATTTGATAACTAAATTAGAATGACAGTATCATGCATATTTCCTACACTAATAGAGGAATTTTGTATGTGCTATGTAGCACTGCTATGAAGCAGTGAGCTTCAAAAGCAGCAAGCTACCAATAGCTGAGACTAGGAATGTTTCCTCTTTTATATTGAGACTGAACTGTGCCTTTGTGTAGGTGGCTTGGAGATTTTTGTTCCTCAGTTTCTCAATCCACAGTCTACACAATGCTTACCAGCTTGCTTTTCAGACACGTATGCCTAAATATTTAATACTTACATTACTACTAGCATCCATAGTAACTGTCATAATGTACTCATGTTGCAGTACAACTTTTGTAAGGATTGAAATGTGTCAAATAAAAATTTAATTTCATTTTTTTTGTGCTTCTGTCAAAGCACTTATAATTACATTGTCAAGTTTGTAAAAAATAAACTACAACATAGTTATATCTGTGCGAGATATATAGGACTTACTTCTGCCTTCAGGCATCTGACTGACTGAAAACAAACTGCATAAATACTAGTGAAAACCAGGCAAAAGCTGTATGATTAAAAATAAAATCAAGACAAGTCTAAAATGAATTTTAAATCCGTGAAGTTCGCTTAGTTCTGATTTAGCTTACACAGATGCATAAAGGTTAACATGTCTACTCCAGTAACTCTCTATTTACATTAGGAAAAAGTCAAACTTTACGAGGATCAGAGCCAACACTACCCTAATTACAACCATAGTCCTCTCTCATAGCATGCTAAGAAATTCAGATTTGTCATAACTGAGACTACTATCTGGATTGTCCTGACATTTAGTAGGTGAAGGGCCCACATGTAAGTATTAACTTGGTTAAAAACAACTAGAGAAAAACATCACCAGAGACAAGCAGCCACAGATTCTGAAGACTAAGAGCCATTTTTTTACATTTATAGAGATGAAAGCATGTTACCTACTGCATGAGAACATTTTGTGAACATATTGGATATAGAGTATGGATAAAGCCAAAACACTGTTACATTACAAAGGTTAGTATGCAGTGAACAGCTTTTTTTTTCATTGATTGTAAATATCTAATTTACTATCCTGGAGACAAGAAAGTAATTTCCCTAACTCCTATTACTAAAACTGATTTTCACAAATTCATTATAATGATCACTATGTTACTTTAATAGCCTACAGTGGTCACAATTTTAGTGAAAGAAGGAAGATTAAAGAAGGATTTTGTGCCCATTCTCTATATAGCTAAATCCCTAATGATTAGTCATAAAAGCTCTAGCCCACTAGCTAAACACCATAAGGGGTTACCATCTTGATTGTGTAATATTTTTGAATGGCTGACCATAAGAGGCTAGCATTTTAAACTGATGAACACTCACTGTTTGCTAGTTTTTAGTGCTCAGCCAACAACACGATTTCTAAAACTGAAAAATAACATGAGCTTCTAGAATCTTTATCATTCTGAAACCAGTACTAGAACTCGCTGTGAGACAATGGTGGTGGATACTAATTTACCATACATAGATCTGTCCACTGCTCTACAGAGGTCTAAAATGATTGCGGCTTTGCTGTATTTTCTGAGAGGAACTATAATGAGAGGTAGACATATCTGAAGTCCTTATTCATTCATAATTTAACTAAAATATTCATAGACCAGGCTGCTGTCTTTCAGTTTAAAGCCATTCCCCCTTGTCCTATTCCCTTGTAAAAAATCTCCATTCAGATTTCTTGTGGGCCCCTTTTAGGTATTAGAAGACTGTTATAATGTCTCCCTTCAGCCCTGTCTTATCCAGGCTGAACAAGTCCAACTCTCTCAGTTTGTCTCTGATCATCCTCACAGCCCCTCTCTGGTGTTTGTTTATTTCCTGTGGCAGGTTAGTTATTTTATAAAATCACTTTGCATTCATCTTCCTTTCATTCACATGCTTACAATCACCAGGAACATTTTCACAAAGCAAAGACACATACTCAAGACCTGTTTCTTTCTTGTTTAGTACTTCCTGTTGCTATTCTTCATTTAAGATGGCGGATTAGATCTTTGATAAATAGGCAAACCTTTACCCAAGGTAATTAGAACAGAAGGATGGTATAATAAGCAACAAAGTATTTCAAGCAAAATACAAAAAATGGATGGATAAGAAACATGTATTTTCTTAGATAGTTTTCTAAAAAAAATAAATAGTATTGGTAATAGTAAGTATGTATTACACTGTTTCAGCTATTTACACTTTTGTTTAGTTAGGAGATGGAATTTTAAAGACAGCTAAATTGAACTAATGTCCTTGTTTTCTTCTGTGTGGATTTAGCTGGGCATTAGCCCAGCAACAAGTGGGTGTTAGCTCAATACACTGAGTGCTACAATCTTTGTGAACCCAGCTAGGATAATTTGTTTAAAAGCAGTACACTTGGATCACCAGGTGATGGAAAAGACTCTTCCTTGTGCATGCAAGCAGAGATGCTAAGAGGATGAAGAGGAAAGATTTAGAGTATGAAACATAAATCTCTTTTCTTCCTCTCATAGAAATTAATAACAGTAATACCCCCTCCAAATTACAAATCAAATTTGAAATAATATATGCAGTATATTCTCTGGTATCATTTAGTTCTGTCTCACAGAACACCTTAACACAGCTCTTCATTTTCAATCTAATCTAGCAGATAGGAATGCAGATATATTATCTGTTTTAATTAAAATACAATGCTTATTGAGCAACATGTGCTCATAATTTTTTCACTTAAGAAGTAATATATTCCAAATATGTGACTAAAAACTGTATAAGCAAAGAAAATTAGTTGTATGGATGAATCACATGCAACTTGGAATTGCTACCGAGAGGTTAAGAACTTTCTCTGCTTTACTACTTGGAAGGCCTAAATCAAACAACAGTTTGACAGTTTTAGCACATCATAATTTATATCTTAGTTGCATCAGCAACATCAAATCTCTGCCTCGTTTTACCTTAATACTACATTAAATAAAACTGCACTGTAGAAAGTACACTTTTGGTTAAAAAGTATGTCTGCAGAAATTTTCTACACAGTATGTAGTGAACAACTCTGGTAGTCAAACGTCCATGGAATGGGACTTACCTGCTTCAAAGTTTTCATTATTTCTTTTTCAAATGCTACATATTTTTCATGGAAAAACCCAGATCGTTTAATTCTCCTAACTGTGCTCTGTCAAACAGTGATCTTCAAACAGTGGGATCCAAAATGATTTTGCATGAATATGGGTTAGTGTAACAGGCTACTGTTTTATTTTAGGAATGCAGAGAAAGCAATAATGGGCAATGAATACTGGTGGCTAGAAGAAAGCATGCAATGTAGACAGAACCTAACTAAAAATTGCAGCAAAACCGTTACAATTCTGCAGTGTGGGAAGTGCTACTTGTGATTGAAAAGCAGTAAATACTGAACACATGATGAAAAGGACTATAAATATCAGCTGATGTTGCGGATGCATGCAAATGCACCTAAGACACTGTGAGATTGTAGCATTAGGATGGTACTAAAAGCGTAAAATTCTGCAACATCTGATGAATTTCAAAGAATATAAATTTAGATGAAGCATCAAGGAAACTTACAGTGATACTCAGTAAGCTGGAGAGCACGTTAAAGGAAAAATCCTATGCTGAGAGGTAATTGAGGAAGGATGCATTGTCAGGATAACAAATCAGTTTGTTTCTAATACCTGTAATTCCTAAAGCACTGTCAATATCCTGAAGGAATAGGCCACTAAGATTTTACAGAATATATATTAAGGGTTAGGAGACAATACACTATGTATGCTATATGTACTTCAACCTTTTTACCAATGACCAACAGAACTTTCTGAATTTCTGATGAACTCTGCAGTCAGTTTCAATGTACTGACTTCTGCTTTGCCTTGCCATATTGCAATGCTTGAATGGGTTTTACTAAGATCTATTTAGGAAGCTTTGCAACTCCACTTCTCCCAAACAATAAATACAATTCAAGGATCTTTATGAGCCTTGTAACATTTTAAAACAAGCCGTCAACATGCACATTTACAAGACAATGTAATTGTGTTTAATGAACAAGTTTCTAATGCTTCCTGTCTTTCTGGGGCAAGATGGGATATCACAAAGGTTAAAAAAATCCAAAAGCCCTGACCCTTACTAATGTTGCTGTCAGCAAGAGGGATATTTTCACCACTTTAAAACGTACAGAAATGCATAGAGATTCAGGATGATGCACTAGATCAGCATCAGAATCATTTAGCTGTAAAGAAACTCAGTGGACTTGCACACCACTATGAGCACAAAAAAATCTGCTTGATTTAAAAACATACTGGAAGCACTCCAGAGAAGGACCCCTGTGCTATGGGGACAGCATTCCATGCTTCTATAGATAAGAGGAGCAACTTCAGTTCTAAAATCAGCTTCAACTCCAACACACGTGAACGGCAGAGGGGTTATGAGCACATGTATTCACAGTAAGTACAAGGTGAGCACAGCAGCCCTTTGCTTCTCTCCCGTCACGCTAACGATAACACAAACAAAACATAAAGGCAGGAGAACATCACAGTGGGTTCTTGGCTGCCTACAGTATGCTAGGAAATATGACTGCCCCATCCCTGGAAATGTTCAAGTCCAGGCTGGACAAAGTTTTGAGCAACCTGGTCTAGTGGAAGGTGTCCCTGCCTGTGGCAGGGGGCTGGAATTGGATGAGCTTTAAGGTCCCTTCCAAACCTTCCAAACCATACTCCATAATTCTATGATGATTCTTACCTTGAGCAGATTACAAAGATTCTGTCATTGTAGCCCATTCATCTCTTTTGGATTAGGAGACTGAACACTTAAGTATCATGATAGATTTCTTAATGATTTGGTTCACACGGCATTATTCATCATAAGTTGTCATAGCTCTGTTGTATAATTTCACCATGCTTTTTAATGAGATTTACAAATACAAACAAAAAATACAAGTCCAGACTTTTTTTAATTGAATTCTAATTACTACATGTAGTATTCTCTCCTGAAAAGCTGAAGCAAAAGTCAGTACTACAGGATAGGCAGCACTCTATAATAATATAGAAGCAAAAATGGTATCTTGACAACATGTAACACTTAGAGTGATACCTCATATTGGACACTGGATTAATTGTCTAACAGCAAAGGCTAATGAAGAAAGCTACTTCTATGAGATAAATGAGATTGTAAATTTATGCCCATATCTGACAATTTCCTTTTAGATATTTATACTGAAAACCACCTGATGACATTTGTGGTTTTGTGAAATGTACATACATATACAGGAGATTAAACATGTTTCAGCTGTGTCCTAGTCCTACAATACAACAGGTCTAAGTAAAGAGCTTGAACAACAGTTTCAGTTACACCTTGAAACAGTTTTGGTACTAATATGCACTTTCATACCAAAAGTGCTTACAGCAAAAGTTTTTAAAGCCTTGTCTTATAAATTAATAATCTAAATTATGAAATCTATTTTGGTATAGATTACTAATACAGGAAACATTTATCTAGAAATATTCTTCTAGAAATTTAGCTTACAGTCACAGGCACTATAGCTGTATCACAAGTCTCACACTATTCAACTTCTTTCTTTCTCAATAGCTCATGATCTTGCAATCCTGAATTTACAGGAGAATTTCAAGTTTCAGTTAAAACCAAGCAAATTGGTTTTATGAGCAAGTAGAAAAGTCTTAAATCCAACACCAAGAAGCAAATACAATATTTGCCTACATACTAGATCTCATGCTCCCTTACTGACAAGGCAAGAATCATTTATCATTTTAACATACATGGAGAGAATATACATACCCACAGATGCAGAGCAGCATCATATCACTAATGAAAAAAGAAAAAAAAAACCCTTTTTTACAAATGGAGATATACCACTTAAACACTTAATTTTCAAGAGTGTAATTTCCTGTATTTTAGAAACTTACTACTGTATGCATTGACGTAAGATGCAGCAGAACACAGATTCTGATCAGATTTGAAACTTCCTGAACTTGACTCATACTATTATCTCCATTTGATTTCCTACAGCTGCTCTGAAGAGGAATAAAGAGCTGATTAGATTGGAGACTGGAACATTTTCAGCAGGTGGAAGCAGAGAGCAGAAAAGAAAAACCCACGCTTGCTGGTAAAAACAAAGCAGACAGTTTGGGGGTGATCTTTTCTCCTTTTTGAAAAGCTATTTCAGTTCTTGCTAAAATCATCAACAAAATCTGAAGAATCAATTACTATGGTTTTACTAAGTTATGTAAGTCTTGTGAAAGATACAAGAGCTATGTTTTTCATGAGAACTCAGTTCTCTTCTGTAAGACAGCCCCTACTTAAATGCCCATCACATTTTCCTTCTTGTCTATGAAATAGCAGAACTTACAGTTTAAATTATCACATGCAAAACCACCCCCACCACCAGCAGTATTCCACACTGAAGTAAGATCCTCTACACAACTCTAATACAGACTCTTTCAGCTAAATCCTGGCTCACTCCTAATAGCAACTGGACACAGTGCCCTAGAGCTCTAAAGTAAGTCATCTTACCAGAAGAGGACAAACTGCCTCAAGGCTGCTGACATACAAAACATGCAATACAATGCCTTATAATTAAATGTAGGAACTAAACATGCCTTCTGCTTCTTCCTTACACTGTCACTAAAAATCATAGAATGACAGAACAGTTTGGGTTGGAAGGGATATTAAAGATCATCCAGTTCCAACCCCCTGCAGTGGGCAGGGACACCGTCCACTACAGCAGGTTGCTCAAAGCCCCTTGAACATCCTTGCCAAGGATGAGGCAGCCACAGCTTCTCTGGGCCACCTCTATCAGTGTTTCACCACCCTCGCAGTAAAGAGCATCTTCCTACTATGTACTCTGAGTCTCCCCTCTGTCATAATGCTTCTGTCATTATATTTATCATGTATCTGACTTTACCTTCCCTCTCAGCTAACCTGCTACTTCAATTAATCATTTGGCTGGCAATGAATGAACTATCATAAGAGAATTTTTCAATGAAAATTAAAACACTTTTAAACTTGAATAATTCCATTTGTTACTTTAGAGATGTGATTCTTTTCTATCAGCCAATGAAAAATACTTGCATCTGTAAATGTCTTCTAATACAGTGAAATCAACTCTACAGTGTGTATGCCTGAAGTATTGCACAAAGGTATTCACCCTACCTTTAACTGCTTTCTTTTGTTAACATGCCTATATAATTATTAAAATTCTTCTATGACTTCAACCAGGAGATGATGCAAAAGATGTTATAATTCTGATCTTAACATTATTGAAAATTTCGAACTATGTGGCACAGTCTCACACTACCACAATCAAAAGTACTGGGCACAGATTCCAAGTTAAAAACACACACTCAAACCAAACATTTTGATCCAGATTAGTGTTATTTCTTTGCAATTTCATTAGAGCTTCATTGAAATAATGTAAATGGAACAGCAAAACCAATACAATGACCAGACCCTTTATTTTTTTTTTTAAATCTAATCTGTACCTCCAGTTGACTGAACCAATTTATAATATTAAAGCTAAAAAAAAAAAAAAAAAAAATTTTTATAATTA